>PVHP010025467.1:0-25482 GCA_004024765.1 Zapus hudsonius | reverse complement strand
ATCAAATGAATCATTTGACTTTGTTAATATGTAAGATATCTAAGATACAGAAGATTGAAATAAGAATATGTTTAGAAAGGAGACTAGTAAGCACACTCAATTGTGAGCCTTTAAAGTTTGAGATGTGTATCAGAAAACATCAAGTGGATACTTTAAATAGACAATTACATGATTATCCTAAGACAGATTGAGAGAGGATTTATTGCTAGTAATATCAAATTCCTAAAAGGAATTCCTAAATGACTATATATAGTTATTTAATACCCCAAGAATAGAAGCAACCATCAAAGAAGAATTTTTGGGCAGAGAGCCCTTAAGTGATGAGAGAAATCCAAAATGATGACAAAGAATAAATGATCACTGTGAAAGAAGGAATTCCAAGGTTTAGCTCTCTGATGTTGTGTGAAAGCATCCTTTCTACAGAAGAAAGAGATCACACCCTTGTGATAAGGTAAATAAATGAGTCAGAGAATTACAATAGAAGTTTGAACAAGAAACACTGACAAAAGCTGATTTGCAAAAATCATGACTATGAAAACTTGGCTTGCTCAGACTCTAGGGAAAAGTAGCAATAAAAATTCCATGGAAACGAGTATACAAAAAAAAAAAATTAAAGAATCCAAAAACATGGCTTAGTGGATATCATGGCCAATTTCAATTGTCAACTTGTTTGGATCTAGAATAACCAAGGATATAGATCCCTGAACACATCAGTTGTTAGATTAGGTGAACTGAGCACTGAAAACTCACCTTAACGTTCACCTTGGATGGGAGCTCAAAGCTGAATAAAAAGGAGAAAGCGAGCTGAGTGAGCATCAGAATTCATCACTCTGCTTCCTGCCTCATCGTGACTCCCTGCTCCCTGTTCCCTGCCTTCCCCACCATGATGTACTGTGTCCCCTGAAACTTAAGCCAAAATTAATCTTTATCAGGCATTTGATTATCCCAATGATAAGAGTTACTAATAATCATGGCAGAATATCAAGAAAGGAAAATATTTAAAACATGGAGGGAAAAGAATTTTTGTGCTATTGGAGAAGATACAAAAGAAATTTTTGAGCTTTCCTTGAGCTATGTCTCTGAATTAATGAGAGTATGGACTCACTCATTCACATATAAGAGTTTTATTTTGCTAAGAACAAGAATATTTTTTCTCAGCATTAGAAAAGATGAAAGTGAGGGAACGATTATGACAAGTTGGTGAAGATTCTTCAAAGTTGTGTTGAAGTACTCATTAAAACTGATATAAAAGTCATTATTTAAGAATAAAGCAAGGGAGATAATTTTTGAAATTTAAAGATAGAGAAATGATTTAATTAGGTATTTTAAATGTTACCAAACACTAAGATGAAAATTCTCAACATGATTATACATATATATTATAAATTCCTTGATATGATTAAAACATACACATACATATATAAATGACTTGGCTCTTCCACACTCAGAGTTAAGTTTGAAGATCAGAGACAACAATATGTTTTTTGCTAAATCAATATTGATGTCTGTTCATAATTGAGAGGGGGAAGAGATATGAGGGTAAGGTGGGGAAGGAATCATAATGGTTTATGGTCTATAATTATGGAAGCTATCGATAAAATGGTTAAAAAATTAAAATTTACATTCAGAATGTTATAGTATCTGTACCTTTTTCAAAAAGCTAAGATTATGGTTAAGACTTTATATTCAAACAAATTCTAACACATTTACTTTTTGTCTGTCAAAATCAAATATTTCAATCACTTGAACATCTGAAGTACTATTAGTATCTATGGCACAATTAAGGGGTGAAAAGGGTGAGGAAGAGGATGAGTTTTATTTTCTAGTGGTTAATATATTTATAATAGAAGTTATATATATTTTGGGTAAAATTTATGAGAAGACAGAAGACAAAAATATCAGAGACAAAATTATTTGAGGTGATATTTAAATCAAACATTAGAATATTAGATCATTTCTGAAAGGTTACATTTCCTTCACACGAATGAATGTGGAATATGCAACTTTATATTTTCTAATAGTAGATATATTTAAGACATTCAAAATCCAAAATCAATATTTTAAAGTTTATGCTTGGTAATATTGACTACTAATGGGAAAAGTCATTTTTCAGCGTCTTGCAATGAGGAATGTATAGTGGGAATCAATATAAAGTTGTGTTCACTTTTGTATTCTTCTGAACTTTGAATGCTTACACTTAACTCTCACAATTTAATCTGTGTTCTTAACATAAAGTATTGGTGGACACAGGAACCAAAAAATAGTGTACAATCCTGGTAACATGTTCAAATGTAATATATGGATTTAAGTTTTAGGGCTAGGGTCTTGGTTCAGTGGTTAAAGCCATTTGCTTAATTTAAGTTACCATAGACTCTAAAATATTGTAAAAAGAGCAGTTCTTAAAATCATGTTAAAATTATATATATATATATATATATAAAACATCATGATCTATTCATGTAGGATATAACATATGAATGAAAAAAGTTTTTAAATGCAAAAACTAAACACTTAACTACAACAAAATAAGAAAAGAACAAAATTGAATTGGAGTTCAAAGAATTTAAGATGTTTTATAAAATTAGAAATTGAACCTGATTACAGCATGGTATGTTTGACATGGAAAGTTATTCTAAGCATTATATTATAAATCCTGGTGAGATTAAAATATCATTACAATTACATTTTTCCTTTCCACTAATTGAAATCAGGTTGAGACAAAGATGTGACATATATTTGCAATCAAATACTTGTTAAATATATGTATATATATGCAAAGAAGTCCTTTATATACCTGAATGAAAATATTCATTATTAAACTTTCCAATTTAGATCCTTATAAAAAAGAAAAAAATGAGTTCTGTATTTTACACAAGCTTTGCTTCATTCATTGAATCTTTACTATTTTGCATATAAAATTTATAAAAATTAATATGCCTATACATAAATAATATCCACTCTCTTAATATATTAATTAGTTAATTAACTGTGGTGGGTGGCTGGACAGATGGTTCAGAAGTTAAGGCACTTTCATGAAAAGCCTAACAACCTGGGTTTGATCCCCCAGTAACCACATAAGCTAGATGCACAAAGTGCTGCATGAATCTGGAGTTTATTTGCAGTGGCGGGAGGCCTTGGCTCACCCATATATATTCTATCTATCTATCTATCTATCTATCTATCTATCTATCTATCTATCTATCTATCTATTATCTATCTATCTATCTATCTATCTCTATCTCTCTATCTTTCTGCTTGCAAATAAATAAAATAAAAAATTAAAGAAGAAAATAACTATGGTGGGAAGCAGGAAGGAAATGGTTGGCACTCACATACATGAAAATGCATGGACTATTCAGGGGCTTTTAGAAACTTTATCACACACACACACACACACACACACACACACACACACACACACACAAGTCAGGGGTGTGGAAAGAAGAATATTTTGATGAGGAATACACAACTATGTCTGTTGAGTTGACTCTTCATCTCTGCTCTCCCACTGGTTCTGGAACTTTCTGGAGTGTGAATTATTCAGCAACCCTAGATCACAGCTGAAGGAAAGGAGAAGAGCTACCTTTTCAAGGTACCTTCAGAAATATGGGACCATATTTTAACCTACTCTAGTAGTTTAAAACAAATTAACTCAAGAAGCATCTACTAACTAGAACTTCAAATTAATTAGTGATCATAGAGTGACTTATGACCAAATAACTAGAGTTGCTTTTCTCACATCCTTCAGACCATGTCTTGTTTTCTTGCTTCAATTCTATGGTGGTTTGAGTTAGGTGTCCCCTATAAACTTGTGTGCACTGAATGCTTCGGAATGATGGCAGTTGAGAAGGTAGAACCTTGATGGTGTGTGTGGATCACGATGCTGTCAGTTTTTGTTCAGCTCATTCTCTTGCTGCTCTTTACCACCTGCTGTGGCAAGGAGTTGTGGTCCAGGGTCTGCTGTGGTATCTCTACCCTGCCATCGTGGAGCTTCCCTTCAAGACTATCAGCCAAAATCTCACCCTTTTTCTCCACCAGCAGCTTTTCTTTGGGTACTCCGTGCCAGCAACAAGAAGGTAATTGCCACCGTCTGTAAGGCCATACTTAATGGAGCAAGAATTATTACTTCCTTAAAAATAGTCAGCAATAGGCCACACAATGACATAAGGTCTGGAATCTCCGGAGCATTTGGATAAAGCATAATTATATAATCACAATTTTGAGAAATTAGGGTCTGAATATCTTCAAGTTATTATTCTCTCTTCTGTTCAGAGAATCAATGAGTTAGATGAGTCAAACAGCAAATGGAGAAGTATTCAATGTTATCGTCATAGACTGAAAGATGCATTGCACTCAAATCTGTTCAAGCCAAAGTTATTGGGGTTATATTTTTTTGTTTAATCTTGTTTCTTTTTATTTTTTCTTTAACTTATTTCTGGAAATAAGTGCTTGAGAAGGACAATTCTGGCTTGTAAGACTGACGCTTAGCTGGGGAAAGATGTATATCTCCACAAAAGGAACGGCATATTTATAAATCCAAGACACTATAAATAAATGTCTTCATATACTGGGTCAAGGGCTTAGAAAGTTAGAGAAGAAATCTGTCTACATCAGTTAAAATGAGGGTAAAGCTGCCATTGTCCAAGTTACCCTGCCCACTGAAAAGGCACCTGGTAGCAGACACAGGAAAATCAGATAAATACCTAAAAAGCCCATGATGCGAGTGGGGAGGATTCACAGAGGAGATAAGTGATGCTGAGGAAGAGAGAAAACATGGCGAGTGATGGAAGAAGGCATCTTGTGCCTTCAAAAGTTAAAATTTACCAAAATGAATGATGGTTTTATGTGCACACCTATGGAATTTTTTGATCTTGTAGATCATCTGAGTACACTCCTTTTCTGTTTTTTCTTTTCCAATTTTGCCTATGTGTGTGTTGTGCTGAACTTATTTTATTATTCGAAACCTTAAGCATATAATTAGAGGGAATGGTGGCTTTTTTTTAACCTTACGTCTTTTCCTTCTAATTTGTTTTCCTCCCTCCACTTAAAATAACAAGCAACACTAACTGTGACTTTTTTTTCAAACTAATTATCTGAAAACCCAGGTAAACATACTAAACATAGCAAGGAACAAAGGTACAAGAATCATTGAGGCCCATTAATAATTGTCACTCAGATCTCCATTGAAATGTAAATAGGATTAGATTTGCCCTTTCTATTTACCCCTTTAGTTCATTTCTGGTATTTCTCTTCTATTCTTGTCTTGAAATGTTGTTCTACCCAAACCTTTCCTTTCACCATGGAGAATTTATCATTCTAATTATCTTGACTGCTTATCTCTTATTCCTACTGTTTTGTTTGTTTGTTTTCTTTAAACTTCACCTGTTTAAAGGACAAAAGTTGCACCTAATCCATTTCTAAATTCCC
Source organism: Zapus hudsonius (assembly GCA_004024765.1). Taxonomy (NCBI): domain Eukaryota; kingdom Metazoa; phylum Chordata; class Mammalia; order Rodentia; family Dipodidae; genus Zapus; species Zapus hudsonius. The sequence goes on along the minus strand of PVHP010025467.1, from coordinate 20,055 downwards.
TGAGCCTAACATAGTGACAGATACAAAGTGGAAGCCTTGAATGCATGAATTAACTAATGAGCTTTGATTATCCTCTTCTCTCTTTGGTTAGTAGTCCTCAGTCTGGGGACACTACCTATCCCAAGGAATCCTGTAGGTTGAGTTTCAAAATTTATACAATAGTCTCAGAAAGATGGAGGAAAAGTAATTTACATCCGACACCAAAGTTTATCTCCAAAACATACTACAGAGTTCAGGAAGTTATTTAATTCATTTCTCAAAATGCTGACTGAAATTTTACTTTTCACAAAAATATTGATAATATTTTGCTGAAAATTTATTGCTATCCAGAAGCCAAATCACATGACACTAGCCTTAAGCATAAATCACAACTTATATTTGACCCTCTTTTTTTATTATCAAAATGGTCACTTCTTTCATTTAAACTCTTGGTGAGGGTCATTCAGCCTTTACCTGTCAAATTTTCATTTTCTGCTGTCTGAAATGAAACATCTCTCCTCCCTGTAACTGACAAGAGTCACATTTCCTGCAGGATTGATTTCTTTCATCTTGCACTTTCTTATGCCTTATCTTTCTTTTCCCTACTTCCTTCCCTCTCAGAGATAAGGTCTCTGTTTTTGCTTGCTGTTCCAATTTCTGCCTTTGGTCCTTCATTTATCATTTCCCAGTCTTAATTGATATATTCTGCCCAGTTTTCTCTCCTCTAAATCTAAGTTGATCTTGTTTCCTCCTATCAGTTTTGATTCTTTCCCCCACTCTGTATCCTGGACTTTTCCTTTTAATGTTATGATTGAATCTTAGATAATTTTTTCTACTTATTATATTTTTCCTTTATTATTTTGTTATATTTTATTATATTATTATATTTTTCCTTTAGTATTTGTGTACTATCATAATAGTCTTTCTGTCTTCATTATTTAACTTTACCAACTTAAGTTTCACCTTAGTTTAATATTCCTTATATCTTGCAATTTCTCATTATTTTACCATGCTAATCACACATATTCATTTTTCTCCTGTATGATAGTAAGGCCTGTTTCTAAAATTCCTGTGTAGCAGATTTTAGGATAATGTTTGATTATGATAAGAGAAAAACCTATATTTCTACTTTATATAAAAAAGCTATGGAAGAGTATCACCAATTCCATGACCAAACTCTTCTTATAAAAATAAGATAAGATACTGGTGGTGTATTAATAATTTTATCCAACTTATGAACACACTAAAAATTCTAGTGACCAAAATACCCAAATTGGTAATACATAAATGCAATGCCTTTTTACTCAATTCAAATCTTTTTTTCTAACAATTATCATACAGCACTTCCTTGCTTTAAAAAATTCCATGATGAAATAAAAAATGTTGCAAGCCCACAACAGCATTTTCAAATATATTTTTTATTCTAGATTTAAGAGCAAATTGTGTAATAAATAAGTTATTTTGAAAATAGAAGAAATTTTGCTATTGTGAAGCATCTTCCTGAACAGGAAGTGGCTGTTCCAGCGAACACTTGTTCTCTGTGCTTATTTCCATTTTCATAGTGGAAAGTATGAAAATACACACCCACCTACTTCCATCCCACTGATTTGATAACAAATTGTCCACTGCTACCTTGAACTAATTTACTTGTAACCCTGTGATTATGTTAGTGAGTGAGGTGTTTTCTGAGGAAGACGTTCACATTAACTTTTTCCAAGTTAACAATGTGGCAGACAAGAATGCAGGGTACAAAAAACATTGAGTATGGAAATTTCACAGGAAAGGTCAGAAAGAGTTGAAGAAAGGTAGTAAATGACATGGGACCTAAATTACCTCCTTGGTTTCTCTAAAATCCCCACAAAGGGCTTCCTTCATCAACTGTCCTAAAGGAGAAAGTCTAGGACATTTACAACTAGCTCTATTTACAATTTTTCAATATTATCCCCAGAGATAGATTTCCAAATATTTCATGAAGCTTGCCCAATCTAATCAGAATTTAGGGTTGATAGAAGAGCTCTGATGAAGAAAACCTGAGATCCATTCTGTGAGTACATGAAATATTAACATTAATTATTTGTGGTGGATTGAATTAAATGTCTCCCATAAACTCCTGTTTTAAATGCTTGGTCCTCAGCTGGTGTCACTTAGGGTGGTGGAGGCTTGCTGGAGAGGGTGTGTCACTGGAGGAGGAACTTGAGTTTTCCAGTGATAGCTTGCCAAACTCTCTTGCTATCTTCTACCTGCTTTGGCAGAGATGATGTCTAGCCTCTGCTCTACTATCTTTTCTCTGCCATCATGCGGCTTCCCCTGGAGACTATAAGGAAAAATAAAACCTTTCCAGTCATCAGCTTCTTTAGGATGGGTGTGAAGGTAATGTGAATAACTTAATGCAGAGTCAATTGTAAAATATTGAAGCTATAACCTTGATATTTGGCTAGCTTGCTGTTATCATGAAACTACAATAATGAAGGAAGAAAGAGAAAAAAATATCACAAATGTAACCAAGTAAGGGACTGGAAAATTTATGGCATAATTTATTCTTTCATCCTCCAACCTTTCTTGGTGTACATCTTGAATGAATGTTTCCACAGTACACTGGAAGGTTGTAATTCATGTCCCTCAGTTGTGACTTTCAGGACAGAATGTTTTAATGGAATGTTTTAATCTAACTTACTTTGGAAGCTTCATCCCTGTCACCATCAGATTTATCAAAGAAAGTTCTGGGTCACCACTACAGACTCAGCCAAAATTCTACAACCTTAAGTTTTTCTCTGCTATAAAATGCATAGCATTGCTGAAGATTCTTAGTGTTCAGTGTGACACTCTCCTCTTGTTACCATGGCTCTTTCATTGAAGGTATTTTTTAAAGAAGATTTTAACTCTCTTCCCTCTCAGGGCTGCAATAAAAGAACAGAACAACTGCATCAATTCAGAAGATCCCTATGAGGAATCAAATATTTCTTTACTGCATGGCCTGGAAGTCCACAGAGGTTCACTGAGGAGTTTACCACATCTAGGTAGAGAAAATAAGTAAAAGGTCTGTTGCTATGATCTTCTTGTTGTTGGCACAAAATGCCAGGTTCAAAGCAGCTTATGGAAGGAAAGATGTCTATTTCGGTTTACAGGCTCCAACAGATGCTCCATGATGGAGGAAGAAAGAATGACATGGGCAGAAGTGAAAATCACCTTCTTGACAATAGTATCTACAGAGTGTGCTGAACACTGGCAAGGGAAGCTGGCTATAGCAACCATAACCCTGCCCACAACAACATATTTCTTCCAGCTAGGCAACAATTCCCAAAATGCCATTTGCTGGGGATCTAGAATTCAGAACACATGAATTTATGGGGGACACCACACCTAATTCAAATAACCACAAAGTCAAACCAATGTGATGTAGCCACCAAGGCTTCTGTAATTCTCAACAAAATTACTGTGTTTTTGTTGATACAGGTTCCCAAAGATATGTGCAGAGTAATTCTCAATATTTTGCAATATGCAGTCATTTTTATTAATTTCATTCATATTATATTACCCTTTATTTTTTCTTTGAATAGATGGTAGAAATAGAATAACCCCTGTGATCTTAATTTAAAAAAAATGAAGAATTATCTTCTGCTGTTGAAGAATTGAGAGATGCATTATTCTACAGAGTACTGTCAAGTGGGATTTAAAAAAATAGTCACTGACTCTAAAGTAAAATTTCAGTTACCCTTAATTTATATGTAACTTGTTCATATATATATATATATATATATATATATATATATATATATATATATATATATATATATATAATGGAAATCTGGAATCTAGAATCTGGATTCCATAGAGAAGCTTCCATGAACCTAAAGAGGGGATACACCCTTCACAATCTCTCCAAACTTGCAATGATATCTCTGTTAACTTATGGATCTCCATTGGAGAATCTGTTTTTATTTTTCAGGAAGCAGTGAGAACCAAGGACAACCTATTTCTGCCAACAAGACCAGAAACAATAGCTTACTACCTGATAGAAAATGAATACATCCCCCCACACACACACATCAGCTAAGGCTCAGGTGAAACCATTGAGGAATTGGAAACATGAGCAAGAAGGTTTGCTTTCAAAGCCAGCCTGACAACTTGTGCTAGAGTGATAGACACACACTTAAGGATACTCAAAACCCACCAAAGCAGAAATGTAGAAGCTGCTAAAAGCTCAACACTGTAGTAGACTTAAAACACACCACACATGGCCCAGAAAATATTGCAGAAGAGGTGACAGAAAGGTTGTAATAGCCAAGGTGGGTGGGAACATACAGAGGCATTACCTCCCCAACTCCAACCAATGGTTGACCAGTGCTCCCACAACTCATAGCTCACAGCCCCTTGACACATACTTGCAATCCCACTGAGGAGGGTCCTCATTGGAAAGGTGGCAGGGAGGAGGGAAACAAGGCTTCCAACACATGATTTGTTCATACAAAGTTTCTACTTAGTAATAATTAACAAGATATCCCCAACCAAATAGAGAAAGTCTAACTAAAGCCAGTTGATTCTTGTGTTTCACAAGCCTAGAAGGAAAGGGAGAATTTAATGTACAAAACATATGTTCAACAAAGTAAATTCAGTATATACAGACAGCCTGTTTGACAAAGAATATACATAAGTGATATTAATTCAACATTATTGTGAGCATCTCTTTTTCAAGTTTGGCTGTTGGTAGTGTGCTGCACTGTGATGGTGGTGCTGACTGTTTTTTTACATCTACATATGCATTCCAGGGGAAAATTTTCTCTACCTACTTTATTCCATGTTGCTTATGTGAAGTTTCTCCCCATGCCTTGCTCCAAGGTCAAGAATGTAGCTCCAGAATATGATACATTGTTGCTATGGTGACAGGTTGTAGTAAAGAGGTAAGCAGAGGCCTCCTTGTTTAGAACCTCAGAAATACTTTTCATTTGCTAGTGGGAGATAGCCATGGAGATAGATTTTTATCTTCGCCTCATTGCATAGCTTTTAGGCAGAGAGAACCATAAATAAAAGAGACGGTAATTCATAGGAAGGAAAACTTCAACACAAAATCATGTTGAGAAACAGGAGTGGTTACAGAGGCTGGGAGAGAAAGAAGGAGGAAGAGATGATCAGTAACAGTAAGTTACAGGCAGGGGAAATATGTGTTTATTGTCTGTCTTCGAAAAAGCTACAGTAGGGCTAGAAATATGGCTCAGCAGTTACTGTGCTTCCCACAAAAACCTTATAACCTGGTTCAATTTCCCAGTTCCCACGCAAAGCCAGATGCACAAGCAGTGCATGCATTTGGAGTTCATTTGCAATGGCTAGAGACCCTGCCATGCCCAAGCCCATTCTCTCTCTCTTCTTTTTCTCTCTCTCTGCTTGCAAATAAGGAAATAGATACAGTTACCCTGATTTAAACACCACAGGACAAACATGCAAAAACATCATATGGTCTTCCATACATATTTACAGTGTGTTGTTTATTAAAAAGTAAAATAAATTGGAAGATATAATAAAAGTCAAGAATCCCGAGCCCATACCCAATCTCTGTCTAATTTTCTCAGTAGATGAATTAATAAATCTTCTCCCATAAAATACTTCTTTGATATAAGCCATTTGGCGGTGGACTTATTTCCTTTAATAGAATAAGCCCTTCCACCCACACACCTATCACCAGTTACGGGGTAAAGTCTTGTCCCTAGTGATAAGTTTCTCCCTGTTTCCAGGAACTTAATATTCTATTTACATCAAGTCATACATAATAAAAGGCATTTATCTTTAAAAACATCCACCGGAACAGGAATCAGAAAAGAATATAATAGTAAGATTAGCAAGCAAACAGATGTTTTTTACATCAAATTCACTTTGATGTTCATATATCAAATATAGTGCATTTAAGTACTAATTTCCTTAATGGTAGCTGAGTCACCTGATTTAATGGAACATAAAAATGTGCATTACTTATTTTGTCATATGAAGTGGAAATAAGCTGGGTCATTAAGTGCCTAAACATTCATGATCAGGTGATATCTATCATATGTGTATAAAAATTTTAAGTGTGTAGTTTTTTTTCAATTACTCAAACATCCATCTCCTCAGCAATTAAATGGCCCTAAGTGCTTTCCCTTTTGAATTCTGTAATAGGATAGGTAAAGGATGCGATATTAACCGTCCTTTCCTAAAAGCTCTTGAAAACCTAGTGAAAGTGCAAAATTACATTTGTTCTTCGATGTTAATATTTCAAAATGAAGTAGCCAACCTCTTACATGGTAGCATAAGAGCTGTCTCTTTGCCAGAGAGGGAAGGGATGACTCAGAGAGTCATTGACTCATATAACGACATCAAATATAGCATCCAAACAGTCAAATGCTTTATGAATAAGCCCTATATGAGCTCCTTGGTCCCTTATGAATTTTGTGAAGTAAGTACTCTTACTCAATAAAATACTTTCCCACCCCTGTTTTTAAACATTTTGTATTTAAATTATTTCTTCTGCCAGAACCACATGCAATAGAGGTTCATTCTAGAAAATTAAACTTCACTTAGTATCATAAAAATTTTCTGTTAGAAGTTGAGAGTAGAATGGTGATTATCAGAGCCTTGGGGGAAAAAGGAGAAGGCTGGGATGGAGCCGATTAATCACTAGGCCCTGTTAGAGCTGAGAAATAGGAGTTTTCATATGCTGTTGGCAATCTACTGTGTTGGTTATATACTGTTGATTTAAGAAATCCATAAAACATTATGTTTTTATCATGAAACAAATGATATATGTTTGAGGAGATAGATATCTTGATTTAAATGATCCTTAATGTGTGCACGTATTGAAATATCAAATGGCCTCTAATTAATATATACAAATTCACGCTTTTATATATCACATACAAATGCATTTAATTTAAATTAATAAATATAATTAAACAGAAAGGTAAATTTGGGAGTTTTAAAAATTAATTCAGTTTTATCATTTGGTATTATTTTCCGTCTGTTTTTAAACATAAAGTAGTAAATTAAAACATTTGTTGTCCTTAAATAGTAAAAAAAATTCAAAACCTTATGTATCAGTAAAAAGAAAAAATATATTAAAAATGTCTATTTTTGTCCAACAAGTACAACATAATTAAAGTTTTTTATCACCCATCTTTTTAGAAGAAGCAATGCTCATACCAAATAAGTAATTTCTATACTGGACTAGAGAGATGGAAAACTACCAATTCTGCAAAGATAACATTTCCACAAATATTGAAAAATATGCATATGAGCACAGATTTGTTGGGAACAGTTGGTGTATGTGAAGCTCTTTATGTTATGATTTATGAGAAAATTGCAGAAAAGAGAAATGAAGCTATGCAAAAGTAGCTGTGTTTATGAATTAGATGCTTTTAATGTTCTTTGACAGATGTGAGTAAAGAATGAAATTTCTTTTTAATTATCTTTTCAGACTGTGCTGTGTGCAACGCTCAGAGACCCAGCTCGCATGTTTGTCAATGTATTTTCTTTAAACATTTTGGTGTCTAGCAGATTACCAAACAGATGAAGAATAAACATTAATATCTTGTACTTCACAAAGATCTAACAACTCAAGCATCTCATAAGTTTACCCATCATGCTTTCAGTTTTCAAATTTGCCTGATAAAACAAAGGAGGTTCACTGAACAGCACTGAAATTTATACCTACTCACTTTGCCAGCAAGTTTCCTGGAGAATTAATCAACTGCAGTGACTCCAGAATAAAATGCTCCAAATATAATATTTTAAGCCACAGCTAGCCATTAACACTCTGGAAGATGAACTGCACACATGTTTCATGAAGATTTATATGAAGGACTGATCTGAAATATAAGAGATGCTGATAGAGAATTCACTTGGCTTCTAAATGAGGCAATCCTCACCGCAAATTTATTTATTACCAATGTATTTCAATTGTGCAAGGTGGGAAGAGAGCTTGGAACCCATAGCATCTGGATGGAAATATGAAAATGCCTTAACCTTGCAGGTGATGAGCCATTATTTGTCACTCTTCTTGAGCCTTCTCTGTGCCGTTGGTACACAGCATGATACTGCCAACAGGGTGGGCTGCAGACATAAGACAAATGAAGCCCTTTGTGTTTAGGAGTGTAATTTAGCTGAACTGACAATATATTATAAGTTAATAGTCCCTCAGAGTAAATTTAATTGATGACCCAACTTAGATATTCTCTTGGAGTATCTTTGTACTGGAATAGATGCAAGCAGGGTGCTTCTTTCTTCCCTGCTGTTAATAGAGTGACTCCATATGGAGAAGATATCTGCTAATGTTACTGGGATTTTTTTCCCCATTGTTACTGCTTCAGAAAACAATTCAGAAAGCATTTGATAAGCAAAGAGAAATATACAAGACTATTTTTTCCTCAATGAACTATAAAGAAGGCTCAGTAGACAGATATCACTGAGACTTTAACTGTTTTTTGATTTCCCTTTTCAAGGTGTGGTACCCACAAGCCCCTGGAATGATCCTCCAAACCAGGCACTGTTATCGGAGGAAGGGATTTATTGAAGTTACATAACCAGGGGAAGCTCCATAATGGCAAAAGAGGCTGATTACCTGCCCCCACTTCACGGTCCAAGCAGAGAGAAAAACCACCAACAGCCACCACACACAAAACATCAAAAAAACTGGGGAAGGAGGAGAATAGATATTTCCTTCCCCTTTATATAGACTTAGGCTGGGGTCTTGCAATCCTTCCCTAGACTTTGTGACTTCCTGAGACTCTGGAATATCTCCTGTTCTGCCCTCGCAAGAAGGAATCTTTGTTTACAGCTCCTTTCATCCTGCCCCTATGGAGAGGGCTGCCTTCCTGTAAATAACCTAGAGATCCACCCAAGATTACTAAACAGGTCAAGTTTAGAGCAAAACTTAACCATCATGCAGGATGAAATGAAAAAGTTTATACTGGAGAGACAAGTTAAATTTAGTGATATTGGACTGTCATTGATAGAGCAGAGTGATCTCACTTGATAGTCTGACTTAAAAAACCAGCACAAGTTTGAGAAATAGATTCTTAAAATGACTATAAAATGTTAATTTCAAATATGAGATAAAAAGAAAAATTAAGACAAATTTAATTTAAAATTAAATTTCCCCCTTTTTCTATACTTATGAATTCACATGAGATAACGTGGACATAAAATGCCTTGACTATTTGTACCAGTCCTAATTAAAACTGTGGGGCAATCTCCTAGGTTAATAATACAGTACACACCAGAGCTCTTCTGGTGTGACAACCCTCCATGAATGTGTACTAATGTGCATTCCACTGTCAAACACAGAGTTAGATGTAAAATAACTTGAGAAAGTTCCTTCTTGGTTGGCTCCTTACCTCACTGAGCTGTTGACCAAAGTGACCCATGAGGTCCCCCAAACAAGACAGGATTCTGTCAAAGTTCTTGAATGCCCACCCCAGGCCTGAGGTAAGATCCCATTGCTGAAGAAATCGCAGAAAGCCACCTATCAGCATCCAGAGACCCTGCGAGGTCCAGTATGTTAAAGAGCCCCAGATGGTAGTTAGTGCAGTGCTGGAAGGCACTGCATAAATTGCCAGGGGAAGCTGGTCAACAATAGCTGGATTAAACAGAGACCACTGAAATGAAATGTAGTCTGCCACCAGGAGTAGGCTAAACGCACTTCCTACTGGGAGAGAACAGTGAACTAAGACATGAACACTTGTGCAATGGAGGCACCAAAGCCTGCGGAAAGCAATCAACAGCTTTTTATTTGGCCAAGTAATCCACTCAGTGACAGGGAACCCTTGACTGGAACTGGGGACTCAGGGCAAAATGCACCGGGAAACAAAATCTTGCACCCCCAAAGAAAAATTCACTGTACAAGTGATTTACAAAGAGGCTACTCACAATTCAGAAATGTGTATCTAAGTTAACCTTTACTGATCTCACTATCCGATGGAAATCCTGTGCATTTTTCAGAAGGCAGGGAGAGAGCTGTGGCTCCTCCAACCCTACCAATGAGCCAGAAGCCGATTGCTGACATCCTGGCAAGAGTTGAGCCACCCCAGACGTACAGTGGAGGCTCCACATGGAACCCCTCAGAGAGTGGTGGGATAAACAAGAGAACCATAACCATAGCCAATCAGTCAACCCAGGATAAACTAATGAGACAGACACCAACGATTTTCAACACAACCTAAAGCAGTACAGAGGCACCTAAGACCTCAACAATAAAGCAGCCTTAATACTCACCCATCATGACTCAGGGAACTGAGCAGAAGTGGGGGCTGAATGATTAAGAGCCATGGTGTAGGAGAATATCCAGAGACATGGCCCTTTCAGTAACAACATAAAAAGGGGTATGGAACCGGGTTGACTCCTAGGCTATCCATAACCACCAACCCCATGGACTGATCCAGACTGCCCACAGAGGAGGACATCCACCTGATTGGGGACAAGGAAGAGGAAAATCTGGGAATTGGGGACATCAGTACATTATTTGCTCATACAGTGTATCTAATTATGGATAATAAAGAAATAAAAAAGTGTGTTTAGCCTAGTTCTAAGGGTATGTTATTTAAATATGGAGCAATAATCAATAAAATTGTAGATATAAGATAGATATAGCTATAACAATGACAGCATAGGTAGGCAGGTATCTATTCGGGTTATGGCAGAGAGGCATATGGAACATATTGGTCTTATTGAACACAAAGAGTCAAGCTGACCAATTACTAGTATATACATTGAAAAATATTAGGAATATAGCATTCCAGGGATTCTCGTTTAAACTGACAAAAAATACCACACCTTTCAGTATTTTATAAAGCTTAGTTGACCTGCAGTGTCTTGACACATTTCCATATTGTGAGTTCGTCACCTCTGATTTGAACGACCCTATGATTTCTCAAGGTGAGTCTTTGGCAAACTTCACTTGTGTTTCTTCCTGATGCTTTTTCTACACTTGCTTCTTTTGTTTATCTAGGCTCAATACCTACATGCTTCCTTTCATATCTCTCCTACTTGTACTAACATCACACTCTCAGGGCTTTTTATAAGGTCACACAAGCTGATTCACATATTTGGCTTCTTTCCTTTGCCACTCCCGTATAAATAAAAATCACTTTATGTTAATTATAGGATACATTGTTCTGTTTGTTCTATTCCATTTAAGTTTAAGAGTTTGAATGATCCCCCTGTAAAATTAAAAGGACAATACCAAAAATTTAACTTTGTTATTTCAGGAACTCTCCACTCAGGCTTACTCTGTTGTTCCCATATGTGTTTCATTATTTCTAGATATATGCCGGTAGATATTATCAAACATTGCATTTAAAGGGAATTATAACACATTTTTCATACCTATCCTGCAGTTTCCTGGTTCCCTGACTTATTTTCCCTTATCATTGAATCTGAAATATATTTTTCCATGCAGAAATTCCATTTCTCTTTGTTAGATAAAAATGCTATGCATTGCCTACTTGAAGTTTTCTTCAAAATGATCCTGCGATAGACTTCCCCATCATTTCAGAATATGGTTTGTGCACTGGAAAAGAAGTCATCATGTATGGCTTCCTCTGTGTAATAGAGAAAGCATTGGTTTTAGAGTTATACCAGAACTTCAATTGTCCTTGACTGTATTTCTTCTATAACTTTTTCAAATGTTGTTGTAATACATACATCATCCTCACCCTCATCATGATTACCTTTGAGGGTAAACAGTAAGATATTTTGTAATATGTTAGACATGGAGGATATGCTTAGTTTTTAATTTTTGGTTATCTTTATCAAGAAGGATAATTTAAGCATTTTTATTCCATTACCATTGAACATGCATAAGTATATTTTAATATTCAGTTCTTTTTTATATGTAATAAAACACTGATGGAAACATCAAGAAATGTTATTATATAAACATATAGCCAATTTCATTTTCAGTAATTCTCATGAATGAATGCCTTCTCCCTTACTTCTCTGTTTTCTTACTCTCTAGACTATAGGGAGGCTTCATGTAAGTCATGATAGCCTCTTGTTGATCAACTAATGGGTCTGTTCTAGACATATTTAAGTGGCTGTGTAGTTTGTTCCTAATGTTTTAAACCCCATAGTGTTTGATTTTTGGATTTCTATTTCAAAATGCCTCCATCTTAAATCAGTGACATAAGTGCTTGACAAATTTTAAAATTTCATTGACAATAGCAACTGTTGAAAGAGATTTTTAGTTGATTTGGAAACTAGATTAAATGGTGAGAGAATTCATAGTCAGATTTTCAAATTCCATTTGTTTGTCCTTGCACATTCTTATTCAAAGTGTATTCCACAACTTTTAAGTATTTGCTTTACCACTACATGTTTTATTGACTACTGCTTTAGCTCAGTCCTTTGGAATAGTGCTTCCCAGCAAAAGGTTCATATGTTGAAGGCCTTTGTCCTGCTGGGGATCTTATCTTTGAGAAACTGCCCACTGACAACCTTGAGACATTTTTTTTTCTCCTCCATGCACATCTGCCATGACATTCTGACATCATACCTATCATGGCTCAGAATTGATAGGGTCAGCTGACCACAAACTGTAAAACCCTGAACAAAAGTAAAATTTTACACTTTTTAAACTGTTTTTCTAAGATATGTTTCACAGTGATGAAAAATCACCAACAAAGTTAGTAAATGTGGTAACTATATGAAATCAAATGTGTGTATAATATATATATATATATATATATATATATATATATATATATATATATATATATATATATAGAGAGAGAGAATAGAATATTTTTCAGATGTAGAAAAGAAAATTCTGCCTTATAGAAAAAAATTAAATTTTATTTATTCATTTTCAAGGAGAGAGAGAGAGAGAGAGAGAGAGAGAGAGAGAGAGAGAGAGAGAGAGAGAGAGAGGAGAGAGAGAGAGAGCACACCAGGGTCACCACCTTGTGGGTCTGGCTTATGTGGGTCCTGGGGAATTGAACCTGGGGCCTTAGGCACTGGAGGCAAGTTCCTTACCCACTGAGCCATCTCTCCAGCCCTGCCTTATAGAAAATTGATGAAAAGAGTTGATACTATAGTATTAGTTGAGTAAATTAAATCAGAAAATAATATCATTTTTTAACACTGTTAGTTACTAAGTCTAAGTTCTAAGTTCTAGTAAACATTGGTTACTAGAAGTTTGCAATGTGGAGGAAAAGGGAGACAAAAGAGAAGATGGATTTGCTCAGAATATATGGCATGCATGAATTGAAATTTTACAACCTAGCACATGGCTGTGTACTGTTATTATTAACTAAATGTAAAGTGACATGTGACATAAGAAAAATAAATTATACATATTGCTACTGCTTGCTTCTGTGAATAATAAACACTTTAACCTTTCATATTGTGTAGTAAATTGAATAATCTCAGAAAATGTGTGTTTGCGAAGTTGTTTATGTCTTGCTTTCTTTTCTACATTAGAGCAAATTTGTATATAAGAGCAGAGCTTGTGTGTTTTAGATAACAAACCACCTAAGCATACTTTACAATTAACTTAAGACATGAGATTTTTAAATTGAATCTAGTTTATCCACCTCTCATTGTCAATAATAAATTTATCAATGCACAAACATAATTCTTCTTGACCACTATGCATTATTTAATGTTTGAGGATTGAAGTTACCTTTTGCCAAGTCCTTTTTGTAAAATGTATGACCTTAGCAAATTAAATTCAGGAACCTCTGCCGTCAGTTTAACAGATAGCTGACATTTTCTCACAATGTGAAATTTGTTCATCCAACGTAGAATGTGATGTAGGGAATGATGAGTTTTTAGATTATTTGTTGACAGAAATGGGACATATTGGAAATGAATCTGATCTCTGTGCCCAGTAGTATTCAACTGATGTTTAATCAGATTTAGGCCATCCAAAAAAAGGATGCTGAAGTCATTATTAAATGAATAGAGCTTGACAGTCCCAGAAATACAGTACCTTCAGTGTGGCTAAAGAGAGATGAAATAAAGAAATGGAAGATGTCCTTTTAAAACCTTGACTATTCCTTGTTATTCAACCTGTAAAGCTGGAAGATAGATTGATACACTATTTCCAAACTGTAGTAGACATTCAGTAGAAGGACAGCAAGTTATAATCAAAGTTTTCAGGAATACAGTAATCATTAGGGTTATAGTAAGCACTGGGTCATGTGGAACATTGTCTAATGGGCATGCTATTAAGATGTTTTCTATAAAATACTGAGGCTATGGGAGCTATTTCAATACTTTAAAAAAACTTTATTATCGATAGATACAGTGGTGGCACCCCCATTTCCCTCCTCTCTGTCCCCAACCACTGTGGGCCATTCTCAGTGGGCTTACTGGATCAGTCCATGGGGTAGGGGGTTATGATTAACTCATGAGGTAGCCTGGTTTCCCCACATTTTGTGTGTTGTTGCTGAGGGGGGCAATGTCTCTGGGTATCCTCGCTGACCATGGTTCTTCCAATCTTTCTGCCCCCTCTTTCAATCAGTTGGGTGAGTTATAAAGCCTATTTTAGTGTTGAGATCTTACATGTCTCTGGACTTCTGCTTTTTATTTTAATACTTTATTCATTGACTTTTAATAAATATAAATTTGCTACTTATACCTGGAAATGAACTAATTCCATTTTGGATGTGCATGGATCCAGGTGTCCCCCACAAACAAATGAATGTGTTCTGGGTAATCTATCCTCACCTTATGGCAGTTGAGGAATTACAACTTCAATGGAGCTGTGTTGTTTGGGGAGGGCTTATGGAGTTATAAGCCAGCTTTCCCTTACGAGTGTTTGGCACACCTTCCTGCCGCTGTTTGCAGTGCTGTGGCAGAGGTGATGGCCACCCCTCTACTCATGCCATTGTTTTCCCTGCCAGGATGGAGTCTCCCCTCAGGTCGTAAGCCAAATAAACCCATTCCTCCACAAGCCACTTTTGTTTGGGTTCTTTCTGCGCAGCAACTAGAAAGCTGACCACAACATGCACACACTATGGTTTCAACATAATCTACATAAAATTTGGACTATCATATGTAATGACCGATGTCGTGTATTAAGATAGAGAGAATGGTATGCCTGGTCCTCCAGCCACTGCAAACGAATTCCAGATGCATTCGTCACTTTGTGCATCTGGCTTTACATGGGTAGTGGAGACTGAAAGCCAGTCGTTATGTTTTACAGGTAGCGAAGGTACTTAAACCCTGAGCTATCTCTCTATCTCTCTTCTTGTAAAAAAATTAATAAAATCTGTTAAAAAGAAATCCTTAAATGTGCACTATACTTTGTCTTATTAAGTATTTTATTGGAGTTATTGCATTGCACTTGTGATATTTTATAAAAATAATTCATTATCTTTTAGAAAACATGGTGACCTTTCAGAAATCATTTATTTTCTAAATTTTGTGACATAAAATAAGCTTTTTTAGAATCTTGGTGGATATTTATTCTTTGTCTTGTTTCTGAATTTGTTTAATATAAAAGAAGAAAAAGAAGATGGAATCTACTTACAACAGTCAGATTAATAATAGATTTAAGTATTTTTTTTAGGAATTTGCCTAATATCTCATAAATTTGGATATGGGACTTTAAAGACTATAGAAATATAATATTATGGAAAGACTACTCAGTAACAAAAAGGAAAACTGGTCATTTGTTGATAGTGGATTTGACTAAAAGTTTTAGCAAGAAAAAAAAAATTCACCTGCAGACTTTTGATCTCAACACTATAATTTGAGCACTCTTAGAAATGAGCAGAAATAGGGCCTGCTGGGCTGGTGAGATGGCTCAGCGGTTAAGGCACTTGCCTCCAGTGCCTAAGGCCCAGGGTTCAATTCCCCAGGACTCACATACACCAGACCCACAAGGTGGTGGCCCTGGTTCTCTCTCTCTCTCTCTCTCTCTCTCTCTCTCTCTCTCTCTCTCTCTCTCTCATCTCTTTGCTTGAAAATGAATAAATAAAATATTTAAAAAAAAGAAATGAGCAGAAATAAGATGATTAGAAAGACTGGATGGTGTATCATTGATAGAAGAAGATAAAGAGAACAAGTTTCTTGATGTGTACAAAAGATTGTAATTGGTGCAATAAACTCAATTTTTATGCAAATGTACGGTGGGGACTAATTATCTTTAAATATTTCAGGCTTGGTAGAAAGTTTAAACAGGAACAACATGCATGTTGGTACATACCTACACACTCAATTTCAAATTTGCTATTGTAACCTGTACCCCAAGGGTCAAGACAAAATAGATTGCTGTAAGTTTTGTTTTAGTGTTTTATTACAATTTTAAACCTTTAGTAAATGTGTTTAGAAGAATAATAACAATGGTTAAAAACACAGACCCATATTCACAATCCTATTAAACTTTAGATTTAATAGGCAATGCTACAGTCACAAACGAAGGCTCGTTGAGGACGGGCGATATGTCCTCTGCTCCTTGGGAAAGAACAAATGCAAATTTATGCAATTTATTTTAATTTCTGTTTTTTTCTTGCATCCCTTTCTTTCCATATTTTAAAAAAACATTTTCTTCTTTAATATGTGGCCCCTCATGAGGAAAAATCCTGAAATTCTAAACTTTCGGAATATATTGGACATTCTGATTAATGAGTTCCTGAGTTCATTGTTATTCATTATAACTAAATTTTACAGAAACAAACCTTCAGTACTAATTTCTTATTCTTCTTGGTATCACAAAGACATTCCAGTGTGACCCTCCGAAAGTTCTCAGAGAGGTTGACAAAATTTAGCATTGTAACCGCATATGTAAAGATGATAATCAGAAATCCATTTTTAATTCAATAATAACATTTGTTATGTTGCTGAGCATTGAGATTAATTCATCATTATATATAAATTAATCTATATTTGTAAAGTTTATCTTTGAATTTTCACTCTACAGTCAACTTTCCCATGAATAACATTATTGCCTGCATTATTCCTTGTTTGCATGTCTCACTGTCCCTTATGAGTTGTCTGTGTTAATCATCGCATTCATAAAGAGGAAGCTAATGTTTGTCATTGGTGTGTCTATAGTAAAAGTATGTTCACTATCATATGTATATATAAATACATATATACATTATCAGAATATTTTGTTTAAGGGACACAATTTTAAATTGGTAAACTTATAAACTATGTGTGTGACAAATAAGTAGTTTAATCAAAAAGGAGAGATAATACAATGTTTTAAATTGAGAAGTGTATTCTTACTCTCTATGCTTTATTGGAAAGTTTGACACTTGAATTTTATTTTATACTCATAAGCAAAAGTAAACAAACGTAGATTACTTACTATTTAATTTCCTTGTCATGGATGTATCCATATAAATAGTAATGAATTATTCATTAGTGAAATGGAATTTCCTTAAAAATTTTAAAAGTTTCCCTTGAAGGTTATACTGGAAAAAAGCATCACAATTAATTAAAGACACACACACACACACACACACACACACACACACACACACACACACACACACACACAAGACATAAATCCACACAGCTTCAATGAAACTGATCTAGCTTGTATTGAATTTATTAGATGGACTAATGAACTCCAGTATTTTTCTATGGACAAAACCAAATTCTTTGTTTCACATAAATATTAAATTGAAATACAACCAATTTAAATATAAGAAAATCTTGGTTATTAATTCAGTTGCATTCTGTCAATTATCTTAGAATTTGCTTATATAAATATAGTTTTCAATATAAAGCAGCTTCAAAGAAACAAATTATCCAGTTGTTTTCCTGCTTGATTTTAAAAGTAAAATATTAACTTGTAAGTCCTCAGTGGTATGGAGAGAACAAGGGAGAACATATTGGAAATTAACATAATTATATCAACAGCTCCCTAGTGGTCAGAAACATTAGTGCACGTATTGCATTATGAATATGCAAATCTTGCATTTTTGATTTAGGTCATTTGTCACTGGTACCAGAACTTGCAAGTCATCACTGCTGTCCAAAATTATGTTAGTTTCTCATGACTAGTGAAAGAATTCAAGTAAAACTTATGAATGAACAATAGTCTACCCAATCAAAAAGAAACCCGTCTACAGGCATATTTCTCCTACAGTGGGGATATTTTTTAGGGACCAATAAGCCACCTCCCTTTCTCTTCCATTGCAGTTTACAGTGATGGGGCTGCACTGGGTGAAGAAGAGCTCCTCGAAACTTGTCTGAACTAAGGGTGTTTGCTGTTTAGACTTAAACTTCTATTCTGCTTGTTTACCTAGCTTTGTTTTACTACATAGTTCATTGCTGTCTAAAAAGTGTGCTCAGCTCATGACTTCATCAGTTGTCAGCTATGGTTTCATATATTCTGCTTGCACTTGTAAAGGACATCAAATCTGGACAGGTCACAAGAGCAGAAATGCTATTGTTAGACCCTGAGTGGAGGCCAAGACAGGTGCAGCACACAGACTCAGCTGCTTGATACTGTATTCCAGTACCTCTAACTGCAGTAAGGACAAAACCACTGTGAATTGCATACTCAATAGTTCTCTGAATTATGCCATTTTGTCCAGATAAAATATAATTGATAATTAAATAAATTATTAGAAATTAAAATTATTTTAAAAATAAAATATCAAAAGTAGCCAATAACTTTGCCCTATACATGAATTCTTCAAGGTCATTTCCAGGATTGTTAAAAGAAATCACAGTTTAGAACTCACATAGCATCATACTGGTCTATAAAAGGTCAAAGAAGGTAACTTGGGTAACACAGTTGTTATTATGAAGTACTAAATCCCTTGGGACTGAGGTCATTGTCTATAGTTGTAAATTATCTCTCTGATGAATTTTTTAGTATGGGTGCTCTCACTCACACACAATGCTGTCAAACTGAGTTATCTTTCATTTTTGGGCATTCAGTTATGAACTATCCACAGCAGGGTTGCATTCATTCTTAGGATATCACAGGAGTGTCCTCAGCAGGATATGCCCTCTCTGATCATATTATTCATGACAACTTACACATTTTGTACTGTCCCACTCTATACCTCTCTACGTCTTTTTTATATCTTTATTATGAATAAGGATATACATTGTATGATTAAATCTTGTGAATGTGTCCCTGTTTCCCTCCTCTCTGTCCCCTACCCACTGAGGTACTTCTTCGATGTGCATAATAGATCTATCCATAATTAGGAGGTTATGAACTGCACCAGAGGTAGCCAGTTTTTCTCTCCCACCCCCCCTTTGTTCATTGTTGCTGAGGGGGGCAATGTCTCTGGAGACAAATCTCATAAACACCATCATCTTTATTCTGTTAGTCCTTGCTCTTACTTTCTCTCTGGAAGTAAACATTATTGAGGAATGGACATGTACTTTATAACTTGTAACTGCATCACAACCCTCAAAACCAAGACCTGCACTCAAATATTTCTCAATGTCTACATATACAAGGTAGTTGAGTGACATTGAAAAGTAGGATCAGATTACTCTGGAAAGGAATGCTACATAAACCTTTATAGAGTTGATGACATTTAATCTACTCGTTGGAGAATGAATGTAACATTTTCAAATGAATAAAACTAATTTACAACTTCAAAATGATAAAGGAAAACCCTATATTTGGAAACAGTTTACTTGTATTCTAATAAAATAAATGTTTGGAAGATTAAAAATAATATTTTATTAATTTGCAAAGACATATATATATACACACACACACACACACACACACACACATATATATATATATATATATATATATATATATATATATATATATATATATATATATATATATATAAAGAGAGAGAGAGAGAGAGAGAGAGAGAGAGAGAGAGAGAGACAATGGGTGCACCAGGGTCTTTAAACCCTTCAAACAAACTCCAGATGAATGCACCACACTGTGCATCTGGCTTCACGTGAGTACTGGGGAATGGAACCCAGGCTGTCAGGTTTTCGATCTATCGCCTTTAATCACTTAGCCATATCTCCAGACCAGGACTTTTTTATCTGAAAAAAAATATACATCAATTGCACCAAGACACCTAATTCATAGTTTATTTAAAAAAGTACATTGTACCACATATTTATAATTTGCATTTATTCATTTAATTTTTATTGTGCTATGCC
>PVHP010025466.1:0-25471 GCA_004024765.1 Zapus hudsonius | reverse complement strand
CATACTCTTGGGCTTCCAAGGAAAGATGCACTATGCGAACATCTGACAGGGAGGCTACTAAAAATAGAAACTAGGTAATCCAGAATGCTGTATATTTGTTAACCTACACTGTTCTCACTCTCCGATGGAGATTGTGTTTGTATTTTTCAGGATATAGCAAGTGAGCTGTGGCCCATATAACCCTACCACCTGACAGCAGTCAAAAAGCTGAGATCATGGCAAGAGTTGAGCCACCACAGTCATATTGTGGAGGATCCATATGGAACCCTGCAGAGAAGGTCGGGATGAACAAGGGATCCATAGCCACAGCCATTCAACCAACTCAGGATAAGCCAAATGTGTTTGTGTTTTTCAGGATGCAACGAGAGAGCTGTGGCCCATCTAACCTTAGGCCGATGGATGAGATCCTGGCAAGAGAGGAGCCACCACAGTCATATCGTGGAGGATCCATAGGGAACCCAGCAGACAATGACAGATGAACAAAGGACCTATAACCACAGCCATTCAATCAACACAGGATAGGCCAATGAGACAGAAACCAAGGATTTTCGACACAAGGACCCCTAAACTCGCAACATTAAGACAGCCTTAATTGTCACCCACCACGACTCAGGGAACTGAGTGGAAGAGGGGGTGGAAAGATTGTGAGAGCCGTGGTGGGGGAGATGATCCAGAGGCATGGCACCCATCAGTAACAACACACTTGGGCCAGGAAGACCAAGCTGAGTACTAGGATATCCAGGATCCCTTGCCACAAGGACTAATACAGACAGCCCACGGAGGAGGATATCCAATTGATCAGGGATGGGGAGGGGGGGAATTGGGGAATTCGGGATAACTCATGGTTTGCCCACTAAATAATGTAACTCATTATGGACAATAAATTTATATTAAAAAAAAAGGAGTCCCATTAAATCAACACAGGATTAGCCAGTGGAACAGAAACCAACGATTTTCGACACAAAGACCCCTAAGCTCACAACCTTAAAGCAAACTTATTACTCATCCACCACAACTCAGGGAAATATGCGGAAGAGGGGGCAGAAAGACTGTGAGAGCCGTGGTGGGGGAGACTATCCAGAGGTACGGACAGGAGAACCTGGCTGATTACTAGTCTATCCATGGTCCCCTGTCATAAGGACTGATCCAGACGATCCATGGAGGAGGTTATCCAGTTGAGGGGGGAGGGGAGGGCAGTGGGGAATTGGGGATAACAACTCATTGTTTGCCCACCAAATGTTGTAACTCATTATGGACAATAAAAAAAATTTAAAAAATAAAAAAATAAAATAAAATAAAATAAATAAATAAATAAAAAGAATAATCCCAGAGTGGCTTCTCTGTGCTAGATGCTTTCCATGGGGTCAGTTCTTTCTCACAGCAAAACTGTACAGCCCAGGAT
The DNA here is from genome assembly GCA_004024765.1 of Zapus hudsonius. Taxonomy (NCBI): domain Eukaryota; kingdom Metazoa; phylum Chordata; class Mammalia; order Rodentia; family Dipodidae; genus Zapus; species Zapus hudsonius. The sequence continues at coordinate 24,069 of PVHP010025466.1, read as the reverse complement.
CTCGAACTTGAGCTGGGGTTACAATCACCTGGAGGATTGACAGAACACAGCTGTCTGGGCCCTACCCCAAGTTTCTAATTCAGTAGGTGCAAGTTAGGGTCTGAGGAAGTGCGTTGTTGACAAGTTTCCAGGTAAGGCTACAGCTGCTGATCTGGGAAGCATACTTTGATAAGGACAGATTTAAAGTATCAGTAGAATTTCAGATGGAGAATTTGAGGCTCAGAGATGTAAAGTCACACAGCTTATAAAGAAATAGTGACGAGTCCCAACAACCCTCTGCTAGCCAACTTAGCCCAGAGTTCCTTTAATATTTTTGAGCATGCTTTAAGAGCACTGCCAGGTGGAACAGCTTGTGTCTAGGACCATGTACAGGGTGCAAATCTCACCAACAAGCTCACTGGTTTGAAGTTGCCCATCTCCAGTTATCCTCTGGGCATCTCACTGCATCTGTCGCTTTCACCTGGTAGCTTAGGGGCTTGTCTGTGGTTGGACAGCCAGGCTGTTCAGGAATGTTCCATGGACGGAGGCTTGGCTATCTTAGATCTGATGAGCTGAGGGGTAAGATGGGCTCTTCCACACTGGGTGGCCTCTTTGCTTGTCTATTGGTTGGCTTCATTTTGGATGAGGAATAAACATGGAAGAGCAGGCCACAGGTTCCCAATAACCCAGCAGGCAAGTCGACCTAGTGGCCTCAGGATTCCAGAAACAAGAAAGGAAACTTTAGGGACATGCCAAGGGCTAGTGCAGATCTGGCACCCATTGCTCGTGCCCTGCACTGTTGACTTAAGCATGGCATCAGTAAAGATCCGTGGTGCTGACACAGACGTCTCACCTCTTGATGGTGAATGCAGGAAGAGAGGAGAGCTGCAGCTGTTCAAAGCAAGGATCTTGCTTCATGCTTTGCATCTAGCCTGGCCTCTCTTTCTTATGCAGTTCAAAAACTGAAAACCTCCAGAGGACAGGTCTGCCCCTCACTTTCTGCTTTCTTTGAGGATGTCAGACAAAACTTCTCCTGAGAAATACACTTCTCATTTTTTTTGTGGCAAGCTGTAAGAAATGACGTTTCCTTGGAACAATCAGTTAAAAGCATAAATATGGAGTTCAAATGGAATATCCAGTTTTCACAGCTGTATCTGTGCTAAATTAAAAGAACAGAAAAACAAAGAGAAATAAAAAAAATGACCTCTGGCTTTTGGCAGCAGAATGGGGGCACCAGGAAGGAATCCTTCCAAAACCATGCTGCCTCTCAGCGACCCCATCATTTCCAGATTGGACTCTTAATTAATCATGGCTGGAGTTCTGCACTTTGACTCTCCGGCTGGTGTTTTATTTTCTTGTTCTAATGCCCACATGAGCATCCTCGGGCAATAAAACATCCAGGGAGAAGTTATAAAAACATGTCATCCTGCTTACAACATATGGCTAATTGATTTTTGAGAATCGCTTAATTGTGTGACTTTAGTTAACCAAACAACAATGGCTGTTTTCACACCCCCAATATTAGCTCATACTATTTCATGACCTGCCCCCGCTGAGACACACTCCATATTTCTGACCATAAATCTGGCCTCTGCCTAGGCTTGCATATTTGTTCCAGCTTTGTTGTGATGGTTTTACTGCATTTGTTGCCTTTGTAAAGAAATTTATAGTGAGCAATAAACATGGAGAAAGGTTTAAGGGTAGAAAGTGTTAGGGTTTTTTTGCCACATATTTTGTGAACTGAATTTTTAATTTCTTCCTTAAATAAAATAATAAAAGGTGATTTTCCTCACTGCTTGGCCCAACGTGGGTCTCTGTAGGTTCTACTTAAATGGTATGTGAGAGAAACATGAGCCTTGGCCTTGTTTTATTTTTAATAGAGGGTTCCAAGAGTCTGCTGAGTTAGATTAATTGCCTGGAGTTCCAGGGGATTTTAATGCAGAAAAGTCGAGGTGATCGGCCTGTTGGAAGGATAGGAGAAGCCAAGGAGGAGGAAGCTGAAGGCATTTGAGAGCAGTGGGGAAAAATCCACCGGGTGGATATTAAGAGAGTGGGACAAGGCACTGGGATGTTGCCCAAGTGTGATCCAAGCCACAAACACAAGAGAAGAGAACAGACGAGGCCCACACTCCATAGCTGTCTTTAGAGATCGCCTCACTGACCCAGCGCCTGCTTCACGGTTATTCTTTAGTGTCATAGTATGAGAACCTGGATGTAAAGGTATTTTTTGAAGCTTCTTTTAGACCATTTACTTAATTGTCTTTCATGTCTTAAACTCAGAGTCACAATTAAAATCTGTAACAGCAGCTGGTATTTACCTTCCCACATGGCAGTACACCTGTTGTCTGAATATGGCTTGTTCCTTCTAACTTATAAAGCAGTTCCATCCCAAAAAGGCTTATGTGAATGGTGTTGAATGTTTGGAAGTGTCATCCAACTCTGATGTGTAGAGATGGAGCCCTTGGGAAGTAACTAATGTCTTTAGGATGAAGTTCTCATTATTGAATCCTAGTGGCTTTATAAGAGGCACACATGCTCCCTGTCCTTCAGGACTCTTCCAGCAAGTAGGCTGTCACCAGAACAGAGTTGAGCCAGCATCATGCACTTGAATAAACAAACTCAAAAAAAAACACATTTACTTTATAAAGTTAACCTACTTCAGGTATTTCATCATAGTAATAGAAGTTGACATCGGTGTTCTGGTTGCTTTCCTTAAAGGTTTATAAGAACTCTACGATAAAGGCACTATGATTATAGCATTTCACAACTGAAACTAGAGATGTACACTGAATCAAGTGAGTTGCAAATACTCATGCTGATGCTATTGGTAGAAAGCAGACTGGTCTTGGGAGCCTGGCTCCAGTCTCCACCCTAACACACAATTGATTGTGCTGCCTCCTTGTTCGGATAGTTCCCAGACAAAAGCCCCTATAAGGCCCATGTTGATGGTTGGTACTTGGAAAATATGCTGGGACCTTTTTCCTTTCTCTTCTTTCTCTTTCCTCCTCATTCTTCCCTTCCTCCTCTTCTCCCCTCTCATTTCACTCCCCCTTCCCTCTCTTCACCTGACCCCGTCCCTTCCCTCCCTTGTCCTCTTCCCTCCCTGCCCAGCCCCTTCACCTAACTCCTCTGTGATGTTGGACAGCAGCACTTACTTTCTTCCCCAAATTAGGAGGAAACATTTAGTCTTTCACCATGAAAGGGGGGTTTGCTATTGTTGATAGTTGAGGATCATCCTGAGTGTTTTTTAATCATAAATAGGTGTTGGATTTTGTTAGATGCTTACTTTGTATCCACTAATATAATGGGTGTGAGTTTTCCCTTTCATTAATATGGTAGAATTCATGAATCGACTTTTCAATATAAAACTAGTCTTACATTCCTGAGATAAACTTGCTTGGTTATGGAATATATTCCTTCTAAATATTGCTGCATTTTGTTTGCTAATATTTTAAGGGTTTTACAATAACAAAAGAAGGGAAGGAAGGTTCCAAACATGATCCTTTACGTGAGCCATGGGAAAACCATGATTGCCTGAGGTTCTTGACTGGCTAGGTTTTGTCCAGGTCAGGTTGCACAGAGGAACCCCACTGTGTCACAGTGCCACCAGGGCTGGACCACATAGTAGACGAAACCACAGTAAAAACAGAAAGTAGGGACAGCCCAGGGAATTCTCCTGTGGCCCATTCCATTCTTGAAAAAACAAATAAACAAAAAAGTCCAAGGCCTTGTGTGGTTCTGAGGGGAAGTTCCCAGCCAGGGCACCTATGCTGAGTGCCAAGCCAGATCCACAGAAAAACTAAAAAAAAAAAAGTACCCCTCATATCCTTGGAATATCCAGATAAACATTTCAGTAATTTTCATTCAGTAGGGACAAAGCATGCGTAGGCACATAACCCTTGCCTAGTTCCCACAGACCCACAATGCTCACTACTGTGAGGGTCAAGTGTACCTCCGGCTTTGGGGCCGATTCCAACCTTAGTTCAGAAGCACTCTAGGGGTCCCTGGGCAGGGGACCAGGCAGATCTTCATTCTTCTTCTGGACAGGAAAGCTTCAAGCCTTCCTGGTCACAAAGTTTTTGCCATGTATCTGTGGTCAAGTTCCCCATGCAACCTTTGCATTGGTAAACTTCCTAACCAATATCTAGAGTGAGCATCGCAGTTTTCAAACCAAGGATGAGGCAACTGTGTGTGTGTATGTGTGTACGTGTGTATGTGGGCTTGTGTGTCTATGTGTGTCTGTGTGTGTGCGCATGTGTGTGTGCACGGTTGCGTTCACACACATGCACAGATTTAGGCATGTCACAGTGTGCACATGGAAGCCAGAGGACAACTTTGGGTGTGAATGCTCACCTCCCACCTTGCTGGAGGCAGGGTCTCTTGTTGCCCAGCACTGTGTTTTCTGGCCAGCTGGCCCGCAAGCTCCTAAACAGTTCTGTCTTTACCTCCTTGTCACCCCGAGGACACGCAGCAGCTTTATGTTGGTTCTGGGGATCAGAACTCAGATACTCATTCTTTAGAGACATCTCCCCAGCCTGGCTTTTTCTTTTTTATTGAAAAATTTCATACAGGAGCATATTATAATTCTATCATAACCCCTCCCATCACCTTCCTTCGTTCCATCTTCCCCATTCCACTGAACCCCTTCTTTTACCAGAGAGTCACTTTCCTACTTTGGTGTCTTTTGTTGTTTTCCCTCCTCCAGCATCCAAGTGAAAATGTTGTGCAGGCGTCAGGGAGCTGACAACAGGCCATCGCTTCCACGAGGATCTCTTCGTGTCTGAAGAAGCGCCCCAAAGTACTCCTTTCCATCCTCTGACTCTTCTATTCCTTCTGTCCCTCTTCTACAAGACTCCCTGAGCCATGGAGGGAGGCACGGAGGTGTCTCATTTAGTGCTGAGCATTCAACAGCTACTTATTCTCAGTCCTTTGGTGAATTTTAAGTCTCCTGAGTGTCCATCACCATCTGTAAATAGAAGCTTCGCTGCCCAACGGTGAGAGGCACTAATCTATGAGAACAAACACAGTATGAAATTTTAGGGGGCAATTGATGAGCATATATATCTATTTAGACCACGAGGCTTAGAAAGATTTAAAAATGAAGTTCTGATAGCTCCTTCAAGGTAGCTTCAGGTTTGGAAACCAGGTCTAGCCATGACTTAACTTGAACTTCATGGTCAACAGGAGTGTTAGGAATGTTCTAGACATTTAGAGAGGCTCTCAAGCAGTTACCTATACAGCAGTGTGCATAGCAACATCATTCACAAAAAGGTAGAAGCAACCCAATGTCTGTTGATGGATGAACTGATCACAGCATGTAACATATCCATACAGTAAGATGTTATTTAATTTAAGCAGGAAAACCATTATTTGAGGACATTGTGCTAAATGAAATAAGTCAAATATTGCAAATTCCACCTGCATTAAGGACTTAGTGAAATTCATAGTATAAAAATGGAGAACAGTGGATTCCAGGGGTGGTGTGAAGAGGTGATGAGAAGTTGATGTTTAATGGCACTAGAGCTAGGGCAGATGGAACCTTCTAGGGTTATATGGTGTTAATGGTTGGACAACAGTGCAAATGTACTGTCACTGAACCATACACTTAAAAATGATTAAGATGGTAAATTTTGTGTAGTATGTATGTATCCATGTGCACACATGCGCACACAAGCACACACACACACACACACACACACACACACACACAAAATCTTACCACAATTTAAAACAAAGAATGTCCTGGAATATTCCACTACACAAGGCAACTGTTCCATGGGCTGGTTAAGGACATTTCCTCCTTCACCTTCTCCTCATATTCATCTCTCCACCCCACCCCCAGAACCTCCATCATCTGATCTTAATTTTCCTACCACATGGCATGCACTGTGAATGGGTCACTCTGGCCTTGTGGTTCCTTCTCAGACTCACCAGCTGCCTGATATGCTTAGCTTTAATGTTGATGAAGGAATTACAAAGCTCCAGGAAACTGGAAAGCTGTAGTGCGTTTGCCATGTAAAACTTTCCACAGTGGGAGTGTATAGAAGACATGCCCTTCACAAATGCCATAAGAAACATATTTGTGAGGAGCGCTGACATTCTTGGTTCTTCTTGGTATGACACATCTTATAGTGGGAGCCGAAGCTGCTCAATTAGATGTTGTCAATGCAACGATTCTAGTTGGGAACGAGAACAGAGCAAAGTCCCAGCATGTAATTGCCAAAGGTGAGGTGAGCACAGTTACCATCATGGACAGCATTGGAAAGCAGTGAGCTTAACGGTCTGACTCCTGTAGATCTTTGTCACTGACTAACTAGTCATGGTGTTCCCAGAAGTGTAACAGATGGGAAGCCTACTGAGTTCTTGTTCTATTTGTATAACAGAAAAGTTCCAGAGCAAATGAATGAAAGGCAACCTTGAATCATAGCAAAGAGGAGTGTGGTTCATCAACTAATTTTCAGATTTAAGCCAGCTTACAGAACCAGACCCCTCTGATAAAGTGCAGGCCAGGTCCCCTTGAGGGAAGGATGCTCTTATAATCCTGAAAGCATTAATATTAATCTTCTCCCATCCTTCCCCAAAAGGATCTACAGTCATTCACCAGCGTAATGTACAGTGGGGAAAAAGAAAATATTCAGACTTTTAGTGACCTACTAGAAACTGAGTCTGAATTAACACTGATTCCAATAGAGCCCAAATAGCATCATGGCCCACCGGCTAAAGTAGATACTTATGGAAGTCAGATGGACAATGGAATTTCTGCCAAAGTTCAATTCACAGTGGGTCTATCAGGTCCCTAACTCATCCTATGATTATTTCCTCAGTGTCAGAATACATCATTGGGATAGATATAGTTAGAAGTTGGGAGCATCCCCACATTACAGGCTTCATGTAGAGAAGGGAGCCAAGCTGCTGTCTATCAGGCATTTGTACAGGCACAGTCAGATTCGGCCAGGATTGGTCCCCAGTTGTGTGCTCCTGAGGGCCCTGAGCCTGTGTGCACCCTTGGGATCCTTGTACAGCTGGGTGTGTGAAACCACAGGGGCTGAGAGCTTCCATATTCCACTCACCCAGCTCCTGTTGGTTATCGCTTTTACCTTTTGGTATGTTTTAATTTTCTTGTAGGGAGTACCTAGATCTGAATTAAATATCCTGATTCTTTTATTATTCCTCCTAGCATCTCTAAGGCAAAATATAAAGTGTTTGCATCCAGGTCAAAGAAGAGGGCAACATATTTGTTCAGGTCTGTTTCTGTGTCCTCCGCTGTGATCTCTTGATTTATGTGAATACCTCTGGATCAACCACACAGAACCACACAGGACCAAAGCTCTCCACAGAGGAGTAAGTGGTTTCTATTAGCATATTTTTCTTTTTCAGACATGTTTTAGCTATTTCATATAAATTTCTGCATAAATTATAAGACAATCTTATTCATATCTACATAAATTTATATTGTCTATACCTATGATGTCTTTCTGGAATTTTGATTTTATACATATATAATGTATATATATATCATCTATATATATTATCTATCTATCTATATCAATTTATCAATTGATGTCACTGCCATGCTAAGTCTTCCAATGAATGGATACAGTGCATGTCTTCATCTATTTCTTTGATTTATTTTTAACAACATTTTGTAGGTTTTTTCATATTTATTTTCAATAATTAGATACATAGTATGAGCAAGCCTCATGATGGTATCCCCATTTCCCTCCTCCCTGTCCCCACCCTGCTGGGGATCCTCCTAAGTGGGCTTGCTGGACCAGTTCATGGGATAGGGGATCTGAGTGGAAAAGGGGGCAGAAAGATTGTAAGAGCCATGGTGGGTGAGAAAAAAATCTGGCTACATCTCATACAATCCATAACATTTTGTAGTTTTTCAGTACAACATCCATCCTGGTCATGTTTTTTTGAATTATACTCAGGTATTCATTTTAGTTTTTGAGGTTTTGTAAATGATGTTTCATTTAAAATTTTAGTTTCCATGTGCTCATTTGTAGTAGATATATTTGAATAATTGATGTTCTTTTATATTTCTCTTATGTATCACAGTCTGTTTCTCATTAATGAAAATACCTGACTGAAGAGGAAGCTTATTTTGGCTGAAATTTCTGGCCCGTGGTCCCGGGGTCTCATCTAACAATGGCCTTTCTACTGGCAGAGTCCTGAAGTGACACAGAGCACCACATGGCAAGAGGGAGGACATGCCTGTTTGTGGCTGTGTGGTCACTCTCTCTCTCTTCCAATCATGAGACTCCTTCCATAAAGGAGAATCAGCTCAAGGAGAGGTACAGCAAGGTTTTGCCTGAATTCCCTTGCCTCAAGTATCCCAGGTCAGGCAGCTAAATGAGGACCTGGGTTCACTTCCTACAGAGAGAAAGAGAGAGAGAGAGAGAGAGAGAGAGAGAGAGAGAGAATAAATGGGTGTACTAGGGCCTCCAGCCACTGTCAAGAAACTCCAAATACATGTGCCAATATATGCATCTGGCTTTATGTGGATACTGGGGAATCAAACCCTGGTTGACAGGCTTTGCAGGAAGCAACTTAAACCCAGAGCCACCTCTCCAGCACTATTTTTTAATGGACAAAATTATAGGGCATGGTTCTATACACCTGTAATCATAGCATTTGGGAAGCTGAGGCTAGAGGATCACAAGTTCAAGGCCAGCCTGAGACCCTGTCTTAAAAAAAAAAAACTAAAAATAAATAAATAAAGCTTAACAAGATCAAAGACTTAAAAAAAATAATCAACCAAACAGCAACAACAATTCTGTTCAACTCCAACCAAACAAACAGCCAGCCCATGCCCTCACCAGAGGCTAATGAGGCTGAGTGGAGCCAAGGTGTTCATCCTGCTTGTCTGGAGAACCTCTGTTCTACACAGCTGACGGGTAACAGTTGATGGCACATATGCAAAGTGTTTATTTTATTAAATGTTGTAGAATTCCAATTGCAAGATGCAAATCAGAGAAAGGATACATAGGCATTAAACGGGGCCCTACATAGGTGTTTCTGGCTGAGTTGCAAGGGTGGCTTTCATTCAGAGGCTGCTGAACAGAGGAAGCAAAAGAAGCAACTACTTGGGCAGAGGGAGCAATGAGTGCAAAGGTCTGAAGCAGGCATGTTCCTGGCTGGTGCAACAGGCCAGGCAGGAGATGAGCTCAGAGCTGCTGAGTGAGTAGGAGAGCAGGTGGGCATCGTCCAGCACTCTACAGTACTCATTCGAGCTTCAGTGTTGAGCAGGATGAAGAGAAACAAAGGCAAGAATGAGAGACAGGTAAAGTGGGATCAAATTGCATGTGCTGAGAGGTTAGCCTGGCATCAGACAGTGGGGATGGAATGTGGTCAATTTCTGAGTGTCTTTTTGAGATAGATTCAACAAAAGGTGGATATGGGGCAAGAGAGGAAACACACAGAGCCCCTAAGGGGCTTTGTCTGAGCACCTGGCTGATGTGGCAACTTCATGAGGAATCAAGCCTGGGGCATGCTGATTCAGGATGCTTCTCAGACTCCCAAGAGAGATCTTAAACATGCTGTTAACATGTATGTATGGAATTTGGAGTGGGGAATGTTAGCTTGAGAATCGTTGGTGGCTGTTAAAACTCTGAGCAGTGACCAAGAGAGCGAGGGCAGACAGCATGTGGGTTCATGTGAAGGCTCTTGGGAAAACCTCAGACTTGGTTAAGCCTCATCCTATTAGATTCCAGAGCCTTCCCTTGATGGATGGATGTTGCAGTCAGTTCCACATTGCTGGACAAACACCCAAACAAAAGCAGCTTATAACCAGCATGACAGGTGGAAACACCTGTGCAGTAGTGACACCCAAACCAAGATCTCTGATTGGCTAAGAGATCTGCCCAGTGGCAAGGAACCTAGAATCCAAGTCAAAATCCTATGGAAACCAAGAATCGGGACTCCAAGGATAAGCTTCCACTAACCTTGGGCCTAAAGAGAGGATGCATCCATCATCTCTCTACAATGCTCATCCCATTTAACCTATGCTGATCTCACTATCCATTGGAGAATCTGTACTTATTTTTCAGAAGGTAGTGAGAACCAAGGACAACCTAATTCTACCAACCAAAACAGAAATGATATCTGACTCCCTGGCAGGAGATGAACCACCCCTCAAACATCAGCTAGGGTCCTGGTGAAACCACAGAGAAATTGGTGAGATGAGCAAGAGTGCTACTCTCACAGCGAGCCTGACAACTTGCACCAGGGTGATGGAGACAGACACTGAGGATACTCAAAATGTACCAAAGCAGAAGTCCAGAAGCTTCTAAGAGCTCAACACTATAGTAGACTTAAAACACACCTACCAAGGCTCAGGAAACTTTGTGGAAGAGGGGGGCAGAAATTTTGTAGGATACAAGCTGGGAGGGAATGTCCAGAGGCATACCCTCCCCCCCAAAAAAAATGACTACCTGCTGCTCACACAACTCATAGCCCACAACTCTGTGGTGCATTCCAGCAATCCTCAATGGGATGGGGCAGGGAGGAGGTGAGGAAAGGGTTTATCTCCGGCTTACAGATTCCAGGGGAACACAATCAGTAGTGGAAGAGGCTGGCTTAGTTCCACAAATCCAAGCAGAGAGACACAACTACAGCATGCATCAACCGCCAACATGCAGCACACACTGCCTGGGCTCAAAACTGCTCTTCACACACCTGAGTAAGTGCTGGCCTCGAGATCCAGCCCTGTGACACACTTCTCCTTCATAGGGCTCTGCTCATTGGAGACTCAAGTCTATGGTGCCACGTATTCACACAACCACAATGTATGATGCCTGAACTCTGTCACTGTGGAAGGCAGCCTGCAGGATTTGTGTTGGGATGACAGGATCCCTTGTCTTTGACATTGTAGTTACTTTCCTGTTGCTGGGACAAAACACCCAACCAGAAGACAGCTTATGGAAGGAAAGTTTGTTTCAGCTTACAGTCTCAAGGGGAAGTTTCATCATAGCATGGAAAGTATGGCAGAGCAGACAGCCAGGTGTCACGCCAGGTGGGGGGAGGTAGAAAGACTGAGTGCGCTGGCACGTAAAGCTAGATTCTAGAAAGTTCCAAGGCCCACCCCCCAGTGACACACACCATCCCCAAAGCTCCACCACCTGGACCTTATGTATGAGTCTTAATCACAAACACATTAGGCTATGGGGGACATTTCACATTCAAGCTACGGAGATACCCCTGCTTGCCTTCCAAAGAGTGTCTTGGCCAGGCTCCTCCTATACTAGCAAGTTGTAGTATTAGGGTGCTTTCTCAGTACCTTTGTGGCCCCCATATTCAGGATAAGAGATGCAAGGCAGCTTAAAACTCCCAGATTGTTTAAACACTCAGAGGAAACTCCTTTCAGCCCAAGGCCAGGCCTGAGTCTGTTTGGATATATTTTGAAAAATGAACTTTCTCATCAAGAAAATTCAGCATATGCCAAGATCACAGAGTCCCAGATTGTGGAGGGGGTGGGTGGGGGAAGGAGCACAGAATGCCTTCGGTTTCCAGGGCCTATAAGGCCATAATGGAAGCACTGGTGTCTATAGATTAGCTTTTATGATAACTGAAATAGATCTGAGTGAGGTCTTTTAGGAAATGTGAAATGGGTTTTCATGTGTTTAGAATTCTCCAAATATGGTGTTACTGGGATGAGCTAAACCCCACCCCCCATTCCTCACGCTCCTTAGAACACATGCAGCTACCACGGGTTACCAGACATGAAAAAGGCTCAACACTTTCAGGCCATTTTTAACGTGGGGTACACAATCTATTTCACCTGCCTAACAAGACAGCTGGCGACCAACAGCTCTGCACTTCAACTAGCTGTGCACCCTCCTAGAAGTGGTCCAAATATGCGTGGAATCCACCATACCTGTAACCCCAGTGCCTAGTGTTCATTCAGCGACTTGACAAATCCTGTGACTGTCAGGAGCAGAGCAGGTACTGGCCCAGGAAATTCAGTCTGCATTAAGGATGCACCAATTAATGCCTGGCTTGGGACACAGACCCAAGTAGAACTCATGTAGACTGGACTCTGATGCTGGTGATACTTCCCAGTATGGCAAGCCTGCTTCTTCTCCCCTGCACTGCTGCTTTCTGCAATTCTACCCCTCACTCCCTCCCTGTGAACAGCTCACAGAAGTGAAGTGGCCAATCTACCAAAGCTCATCTGTTTTAGTTTTCCATTGTTATAACAAAATGCATGTTGCTGGGAAGTTTTAAAGAAAAGAGGCTTATTTAGGTCATGATCTGGTCACTGGAAGGTGGAAGTAGCATCTTCTCAAGGATCACAGCTCGGTAGATGGCAACATGGCGAGAGAATGTGTGGAAGAGGTCACACAGTGAGACCGGAAGCAAGCGACAGTTGGGAGCCAGGTTTAATGCTTTCTAGGACAGTTTTCTCTCATGGGGACGGGGTCCCAGGAGCACTGAAGGCAGTAGTCCACGAGATCTAAGCTTCCATGAGGCCGCACCTCTTAAGAGCTCCACCACCTTTCATGCTACCACACTGAGGACCAAGTTCCCATCACCTGAACGTTGGGAAACAGGCCTGACTACATGCAAACCACAGCAACTTCTCAATCCCGAGGCGGGATCACTCTCGCTCAAGAGGACGAGCCTCGGTACTCAGTCCACAGGCCTCCTGTCATTTCTCCTCACTTAAGCCCCTGCCCCCCGAAGTCCCCGCTCCTTGGGCTTCATGCTCAAACGCGCATGGAGGGCTGCAGGAGTCACCTGCGAGATCAGCTCTTCTCTCAAGGTAAGCAGGGCTCTAGTCACAGACCCGCAGGTTCTCGAGGAGGCGTGCAGCTAGTTGAAGTGCAGAGCTGTTGGTCGCCAGCTGTCTTTTTAGGCAGGTGAAATAGATTGTGTACCCCACGTTAAAAATGGCCTGAAAGTGATGAGCCTTTTTCATGTCTGGTAACCCGTGGTAGCTGCATGTGTTCTAAGGAGCAGGTGAGGAATGGGGGGGCTTCACTCATCAACACCCCCTTCTAATTTCCTTTGTCTCCTTCCCAGGCCTCGGAGTCATTGGAGAAGCATTGCCCCTGATGCCATTGAGAGAAAGCTGAAGGAAGGACCACTGAAAGCTGGTGTAAGTCAAGGGTCACAGTTCTGGATAATTAAAGGCTCTCTCCCTGGCAGACCTGCTCCTCGCAAGCAGCTAAACGGACACCTGGATAGATAGGGGAAGACATGGTTTTTGTGAGGAAGTTTTCTGACACATGCAGGGCTCGGCTGTCTGCAGAAATTCTTGGAAGCACGCAAAGCTTGGGACCTGGATGGAGGCGCACAGTCTTCTTGGGCTACGAGCTCCGCTCTGGCCTCATGGTTCTCAGGCTGTGCAGTCCAGAAAAATGACTTGTACAATCCAGCAAAGTGGGCACAGGGACAACTTATCTGACTGGAATGTGGCACCAAATACTGTCGAAATACCACAAGGCTTTCAGCCATGTTGATAAAACACTGCGGAACCAATGCAGAAAGCAAAGCAGACTCATGCCCTTTCTGCGGGCCAGGCGCTATTTTGTGGGCTAAGAAGAATGAGTCAGTGAGTGCTTTTTGACAATGAGCCATCTGACCGCGAAGCATGTCCAGTCCCTTGTGTCGCCTTCACTTACAACCCTTTCTCCCAGGTTTTGCAGACAGGGGGTTAGTTGAAACCTGTTGACTAACTGCAATATTTTTGCAGTTAAGTATCTCAGCAGACCATGCTGTATTTCCCCCTTTTCTATATAAACTGGGTTCAGATTTTAATTCCCTTTGACCTGTGGGCCTTTCTGTCTCTTCTGGTTTTAATTACGCTCGTCTCTGATTAATCCCTTGATGTTCCTTGTCTCTCCTTCCTTGTGGCAGAAAACGCCACAAAGTCCAAGTGCATCCTGGTCATTGATTTAACTGGCCCCATGTGTTCAGGAGAGACAACACGCCCTGGAGCTGAGAGCTGTCCGTTTGAATGAAGCTGTCTTCAGCTTTTGGATTCTAGGCTTGTAATTAGATGTTTCTTATAATTTCTTATGTTTCCATCAACATAAGAACTCTACAAATCAAAAGTTTAATCTGTCTTTTCTTCCCCTAAGGATTCCATTCCAGCCTGAGCATCATAATCTGGCCTTGCTGGAGGCAGCAGCCCCAGTTTCCCTGTAATCTGAGTCCTGCTCTTTCCTTCACCACAGAGCCCAGGGGACCATCTCTAAGGGGGAGGCTTTGCATGTGACTTTAGCTCCAGCTCAATATTTGATTCTGGGCAAGTGCTTCACCATGTTGTGTCTATCAAACGGAATGAAGGTACTTATTTATGTAAAAGGATTTAGAAGAAAGTATTGTATTCCAAGGGCGTTCACATATTTGTTCAGGTACATCTATGACTACATTTAAGAAAATCAGTATGCAGATATGGTTTGTGTGGTAGTAATGTTAGAAATGGACTAAGTTTAAAATTCCTTGAGTGTACTAAGACACCATGTGTCTTCTTCCTTCTCCCTCCACAGTTTAGAAAACTGAAATCAGAAATTAATGGTCAACTTTTTAAATGCTGAATTTGATATTATTTATGGGTCTTGCGTTTTGTGGAGTATGTTTTTATGATAACATTTGTTTGGCTTATACAAATATACTGGGAGGGTTGAATCTATTGATAACTACTGCACTATAAAAGTTAACCACAGCAATATTTTTTCTAAAATGATAGTATTCAGATCATTACAGATTATTTCTGAAAGTGACCATTTAAAGTCCTACATGTCCACTTGTCCTGGTATGATGTGATCCATTCTGTTTGTAACAGTTATTTTTTGGAATCAGATATCAGACATGAACCTGTTTCTAATACAATCATCTAACAGTTTTTCCACATCATCTAGTTTTCATTCTTTTCCCAAGGATATTATCAGAAATGCATGAACTATTTCACTATAATGTTTTACATCACCTGAACCAAAATCTAGTGATCAAGGTTAAATTGAAAGAAATTAATTTGTTTTGGCCTGTTGTCCAGAATATAGGCTGGCTCCTTGTGATGACCCTTCTCCTTTCTAAGCATTAATAGGCAGTTTGCCTATTACAATCTTACTGTAGAATTTATGGTGCTGGTCCTGCATTTTCCCTTTGGAAGAATATATGAAATTTACATAAAAACTCTGAGTTTAAAATTTGTAAGAAATACCTATAGGAATTTCTGATGTCTCTTTTCCATCTAAAAGGAACATAGATTTCCTAGTTCTATCCACTGAGAACTCTTAGGAGCAAATCTATTATAATAAACCTTGGGGGGTCCAGCTTGTATAAACTTTTGGGTAACAATTCTGAACTGCTTACAGAAATAGTTGAGGACAGTTTGGATCCGAAAGTATAAAAGATAAGTTTTTACATTCCTTCAGTTTGAAAGGCTCCTCATAATCTGGATAGAATGGATTTGAGCACAAAAATAGTGTTGCAAAGGAATAAAATCCAACATGGATGTTTAAAATTATTTTGAGTTTCAACTATAGTCAAAATAAAAAGCAAAACTGTCATTGGTCAGTTTTTAATGTCTCCCCCCCAAAAAAAAAACAAAGAAAAATACTAAAACTATTCTGCATTTCATCCATAAACTAAAGCCAAATAATTGTGTCCTTGTGGATGATGCAAGTTCCTATAATTAGACATGAACCTGGGGCAGGAAAGACAGCTCAGTGTTAAAGGTGTTTGCTTACAAAACTTGATGGCCTGAGTTCAATTTCCCAGGGCCCATGCCAGATGCACAAAGGGGGCACTTGCATCTGGAGTTTGCTTGCAATGGTGAGAGGCCCTAGCATAGTCATAATCTCTCTCTCTCTCTTTCTCTCTTTCTCTCTTTCTCTCTCATAAATTAATCAATACAAAAACTTGTATGGTCAGACTAATGAAAACAGAAACAAAACTCAAAATCGTATTCTAATAATCCCTATAGAAATAATGGGCCTTATTGTCCCATTAGGCAATGATAATCCATACCTACTAAAACGTGAAAATGTGGTAGGTTTGTTATGATATAGGGATAAAGGTAACAACACCCCCAAAATTAATCAATTCTAACATCACAATAATAAAGATAAGACATTCAGTTTCTCTTGGTATGATACAATAAGAAGTATACAAAAATATTCTTTTAAAAAAACTCAAACACAACAATGATTAATTCTCTAGATCTACTTACCGCTCAGGAAATCAGGAGGTAGAGTAATGTGTTAGTACAAAGTTTCCAAATCTACAAGATGGGAAGATTCACAGGACAATTGGCCCATGTTTTCTAACTAAGAAGTGATTAAAATAACAAAAGGAAGTAAAAAAGAGAGAGGTAAGATGGTAACTTATGGACATCTTAACAGGATATGGATCAAGTTCAGTGACTGAACCTTATTGCCATCCTAACTTACGTAAGTTCTCTATGCAAAAGTTTGGAAATAGAGAAGTTTTTACACTATCTGGATATTTGATAACATGATGGAATTATTGTTTCGTTAAGACATGTGGTTTTCCAGTAAGTGCCCTTATTTATTAGACATTAACGGAAGCAGTTTCTGATCAAAGATGTTATCTGTGATTTGTTATAAGTTGTTCTATTGCATAATGGGAGGAATAAACAATATGTGGGAGGTCCATATCACTTATCACCCAAGCTAGAATGCTTGGGAGTCATGTCGGTGCCGATTGTGAGCAGCCATCTATGGGCCCTGGTCGGGTATGCTCAGGGCTATGGAATGCAGGGCTATGGTCTGGACAGGAACATTCATGTTTCTCATGGGATTATCCAGGAGGCTGCACTCCCACAGAGCGGGGTCCACCTGCAGCCAGATGGCGCTGAACCAAAGGAGATGCTGGGTGTGGCCTGCAGCCCTTCTCCCAGGTTAACTGAAACCTGAAACCTCCCTGCCTTGGTAAGGGACCTCATTAAGGATGATTTCCTGTTCTTTTCAAGCTAGTGGGCATCTCCTGCTCTTGCCCACTGGTTCTCCATTAACCAACAAGGGTAGCAGCGGAGGGTGGCTGCTTCTTGGATTAGCTGAAGTGACAGGAAGGGCAGGACAGAAGCAAAATGCCTCAGGGCTGGATTATCAAGTGAGGAGCTCCCTCCATGTACCTCAGTACTATCCCATCCAGCCATTGTGTTTACATCCCACTGCTCTTCATTAAGCTTTTATTGTGTGGTACTGGAGTTCAGCTGTAGGAACACAATATAAGAGACACAGTCACGGTTCCCCAAAGGCTCATGGTCTGGGTAAACAGGAAGATGCACAACCCTTTCCTGTCAGGAAGAAAGGCTCAGACATACATTTTATTAATTCATCCCAAGCACACTGTGGGCATCTGTGAAAGGTTGGCTACAAGGTCATTCCTCATCTTGAAGGGAAGATCAAGGTTAGGTGTGAAGCCAGGAAGGGCTTCAGAGGTGAGAGAATTTTGGAAAGATTATTAAATGAAAAACACATAGGCAAAGAAATGAAGGGCAGACATTCTAATAAAAGAAAAAGAACACCACCACCCAGAGACGGATGCAAAGACGTGCCAATGACAGAGGCGGGGAAGCTAAATTCTCACCTACATGGATTCTGGACTTCCAGCCTACAGCCAGGTGTGTTAATTGATTGCTTTACAAGATGATTTCTGTGCACATAAGCTCCTTTCATGAAGTTGAGCAGAGGCTCAGCTTTAGGTCTGCTAAATCACATCCAGTGCTGTGCCTCCCACAGCTGGGAAAAGAAGTCAGAATGAGTCTGGCATGTCCAGGCAACACTGGCCTTTCCATAAAGTTGAGCCAAGCCTTTTGATGACATTGTCTTCTGGGCACTTGCTGGGTCTAAGGGAAATCAACACATTGTTTCAGAAATGGACCCTTACAGGAATTATTGCTTATAGCATAGTTTAGGATACCAGAACTTACCCAAAATTATCAGGGGACTCCTAGCTAGGTTTCCAATTTTGTTAATTTAGTGTAAAGCACCACATCTATCGCTGAGAGTTGGGGGCTTTGGGTTGATAGGTTACACTGGGGAGGACGGGTTCCAGTGTCACAGAATCCATCACTGCTACCACGTTTCCTCCAGTGAATTGTTTTTCTACTATTTGCTCCCCAGACACCTGTGCAGTGAGTGACAGTCACGGACGGTGACAGCCTGAGAGAATGGAAAGGACCTGTAAGCCACGGCTAGAACGAAGAAAGAATAGCTAGCATTCTGCAGAAATCTGTCTTAAGGTCAAGTAAATTTCACTGAAAGTGTAAAAAGAACAACAGGTGTGATCAGAGCAAGGTTTTGTCTATGATCCTTTGAGGGACTCTGAACAGGGGCAGGCTCCAATCTCTGCTCTGTCCTGCATGGACGACATTAGTCACTTCCATCCTCAAAAGTGATAAAGTGCAGCCACAGAGCCAGAAGCTCTGCTTAGATTCACCCAAGATTTGAGGTCACAGGGCCAAATGATGCCCTCTAATCACCTCCTCTAAAGCCACAGTTAAATATAAGAAGCAGAAGGGGGTCCCGTGGCATGGCAGGAGGATTTCAATCAAAAGATATGTGACATTCGGACTCTATTTTAAATGTTATTTATTTATGTACTTATGAGAGAGAGAGAGAGAGAGAGAGAGAGAGAGAGAGAGAGAGAGAGAGAGAGAGAGAGAGAGAGAGACAATGGGCGCACCAGGGTCTCTATCCACTGCAATTAAACTCCAGATGTATGTACCACTTTGTGCATCTGGATTTACATGGGTACTGGGGAATCAAACCCCAGTCATTAGGCTTTGCAGGCAACATTTTAACCTCAGAGCCATCTCTCCAGCCTTTGATGAACATTTTTGAAAGAAAAATCACAAAGTGTACTGAAAAGTGGGAAAGAAAGAATACCATAAAAAGAGATAACAGAGCCAGATTCAAGTCTGATGCAAATTTTGGAATTACCAGAGTAAAATTTTAAAATAGCAATGATTTATAAGATGTTGAAGAGTTTAGTAGAAAAGCATGAATACTATAAAAGAATAGCTGGATGATACAAATAGAGAAAGGAAAATACCGAGAAAGAATTCACAGGGAAATCTAGAAATCAAAAACATGTAACAGAAGAAGGAAACCTTTGATGGGCTGCCAGTGGACAGGCATAACCAGTGAGCTCAAACAGCAATATCTTTCCAAACTGGAATGCAAAGGATAAAAAGATAAGAAAAGGAATAAAATACTTAAGAAGTATGGGATATTCCAAAAGGTACACTAAATTTAAAATAACTCAAGAACTTGAGAAAAGAGAAAGAAACAGAATAAATATTTGAAGCAATAAAGGCTGAGAACTTTCTAAAATGAAAGCTATATTCCAAACTACCAGTCTAGGAAATTCAGAACACTAAGTAGGACAATTTTTTTATGCCTAGACCAATTATGTTTAAACTTTAAAAACCAAAGATAGAAAAAAAGTTCTTAGAAGTCAAAAGAAAAAAAAAACTTTATTGAGCAGCAAGATCAGAAGTAATCAGACTTCTCTTCAGACGTCATACAATCAAGAAGAGTGTGGAGCATTGAAAGGCTGAATGAAACAAAACAAAACAAAGCAACAGCCTCCTTCAACTTGGAATTTAATATGTAAGAAAATTATCCTTCAAAAGTGAAGGAGAAATAAAGACTTTTAGGATCAAAAAATGAATAAAAACATTAATTCGTTAATAAGAAATTTGTCCTTAATGTTTCTGCATGACGTGAAATTTTAAAAGAAACTATTCAGTTGGAGGACACAGCTACATGGCAGAGACCAGCAAGGCAAAAAGTGCTCACCTGTACAATGGTGGCACTTAACCTAGGTGGGTAATCAATGACTCTGATTGGCTGTGAGATTTGCTCAGTGGCAAGGAATCCTTAGCTGGAACTAGGATCCAAGACAAATTCTTATGGAGACCAAGAACCTGAATTCCAAGGGGAAGCCCTGACTAACCATCAGCCTACAGATGTGTTACACCCATTAAAATCTCGTCAAATTAACAATGTTTGTCTCATTTAACCTATACTAACCTCATTCTTCATTTGGAAATTCTGTTTGTATTTTTCAGAAGGCAGCGAGAACTGTGGACAACTCAATTCCACCAACAAGAGGATGGCTGACTCCCAGGCAGGAGATGAACCACCCCTATCTCATCATTTAGGGCCCAAATGAAGCCACAGAGGAAGTGGTGAGATGAGCAAGAGTGCTGCTCCCAAAGCAAATCAGACAACCTGTGAAAGGGTGATGGAGACAGACACCAAGGATACTGAAAACAGTCCAAAGCAAAAACCCAGAGACTCTTAAGTCCTCAACACTAAAGCAGACTTAAAACTCAGCCCTCATGGCTCAGAGAATTTTGCAGAAGAAGAGGCAGAAAGATTGTAAGTGCCACAGTGGTGGAAATTTCCAGAAGCATTTCCCCCTCAAATAATAAAAAACAAAAAACAAAAGCAAAAAAACCCAGTGACTGCTTGCGACAAGCCCTCCATCCCATGGACTATTCCAGCAAACCCACCGAGGAGGGCCCTCAGTTGATTGGGGGCAGGGAGGAGGGAAATGAGGGTACCAACACAAGACATGTTCATACAGAGTTTCTACTTATTAACAACCAACAAATATATAAATAAGTAAATAAGTAAATGAATAAATAAATATTCAGAGAGAAGAAAAATACATGTCAGAAATTAGGCTCTCCATAAAGAAAATGAAAGTATTAGTAAAGGAAAAAAAACATTTACATTTATTAACAGTCATGATAGATAGATGACTCTGTTTAAAGCCATAATAACAGTCAGAGCTCGGGATCCTTGTAGCTCATGATCTGTAGCAGCCGTGCTTGCAGGCATGAAGTACACTTAGAAATACTTTGTGCCACTTGTGAGGCAGATTTGGTTAATTATAAACTCCAGGCAACTGTCAAAGAACTTTTATAAAAATATTTATTTATTTATTTATTTATTTATTTATTTATTTATTTATTTATTTGAAAGATAGAGAGAGAGAATGGGCATGCCAGGGACTCTTGCCGCAGTAAACAAACTCCAGACATGTGCTGTGCACCTGGCTTTACATGGGTGCTGCAACATCAAACCAAGGCCAGTAGGCTTTGCAAGCAAGCGTCTTTAACCATGGAGACACCTCTCCAGCACCACATAACCTTGTTAAAAATGTATAATTGAGAACAAATAGAATAGATTATAAAATGCTAGATTATAACTGGAGAAGGCAAAAAAAGAAGGGAGGGATAGAAGAAAACAGAACAAGGAGAGTAGAAATAGAAACACAATAGAAAAAACAGTGAATGTGAATGAGGGTGACTGTTCCAAGTATATCAATGTCAGAGATATAAGCACATCCAGTAAAGACAGAAACTGCAACATGGATACTCTACAAGATCAAAATATGTGTTTTCTATGATGAGAGACTCATTCCCAATGCGGACAGAGATTACAGGTAAAGAGAAGATATGCCATGTTAGCCCACACCTAAGGAAAGCTAGCGTGGCCTTAAGTTCACACAAAGCCAAATTCAGAACAAAGAAGGCAATCTGAGATAGAGAGGGACATTACATAATAATAGAGTCAAATCTCCCAAAGAGACACAGGACCTAACCTGTGAACATCTCACAACAGAGAGTCAAAATAGGAAAAACCTGGGAGAAGGCAGGAGAAGTGGATGCCGTTAGTTTATAAATGCAATTCCATCTCTCTCTGTCAGTATGGACAGATCCAGAACAAACACAGTGGACCTGAACAGCGCTATCAGTCAAGTGAACTTAATGGACATTTATGGAACATTTCATCCAACAATTGCAGAACACACATTCTTCCCAAGGTCTCAGGGAACATTCGGCAAGAGAGACCACATTCTGGGTCAGAAAACATGCTGAACACATTTAAAAGAATATAATCCATACAAAATATGCTTTCAGACCACAGTGGAATTAACTAGAAATCAATAACAGAAAGATTGCTGGAAAACCCCCAAATACGTGGAGGTGAAACAACATGCTTCTTATTAAAACCCGACAGAGAAGAAATCTCAAATGGAATAAATGACGTGAAAATGAAGATGAAACCTTTCCATGATTAGGGAGCTGCGGCAGAAGGAGTGCACGGGGTGCAGATGATAGAAACACAGGAGAAACAAGAACCTCATGCAAACAGGAGAAATAGATACTAAAAAGTAGAAAAGAGATGAATAAAACTGAAAACAAAACCAAAGGTTGACTCTGAAAAGCTTGATAAAGTTGATAACTTCTAGACAGTTTAACCAAGATAAAAAGTGAGAGGTAGCAAATATTAGCTTGAGAAATGGACCAGGGCCAATCATGCTGTTCCTGTGGACAGAAAAAAGTTAAAAATCTGGATGTTGTAATGAGGAATTTGAAACATGAGGAGCATAAGGGTGAACCTGGATAAGACCTTGTATTCAGAAAATGAGAGAGAGAGAGACAGAGAGAGAGCAAATATTTTGAACAACTCTAAGCCCATAATTTAGAAAACTTAAAATGAAATAAACCAATTATATGAAGGAATATAGAGGATATATGGTAGGGGAATTACTAATAACTTAAAGAGGAAGTCAAGACATGCTAAGCAGTATGAGATGCAAATACTGATACAATCCCCAAATTTAGCACAAAACTCAATTGCTATATTTGTAAGAAGATGTGATCATTGTGGAGGGAGAAAAATAGGCTGAGTAAAAGTAAACACTATGATATCTTCGGTTTCTTTTAGTGAAATGTAAATATATCAGAGAAAAAGTGACACTGCTTTGGGCAGTGCACAAGGGAATATCCTAGAGAAAACTTTTCTAGGAAACTTGAGATAATTCATAACTAATGAATATGCTCTTTCAATAGCACTTGGGGAAAATAGGATTGGTTTAGCAACTCTGCCCCAAGGGTTTGATTAATGGCTTAGTCTCAATGCAGATGGAGGCTTCAGGTGGCAACCATACGCTAGTGCTGTTTTATAAATAATTTTTATTTTTGTTACTTATGAACTTTACTGCATGAACAAGTCATGTGTTGGTCATATTCCCCTCAGGTTATCCCCTTATATCCCTTCTCCCTCACTCTCATTCTACTGAGGGTCTTGCTCAGTGGGGTTAGAGGTATTCACTGTGGGATTATGAATGCATCAGTCTCTCTGGGGGTGAGGGGCAATGCCACAAGAGATTCCTCACTTTGTGGCTCTTATTATCTTTTCACCTTCTCTTCCACAATGTTTCCTGAGCCTTGACAGGTGTGTTATAAGTCTGCTTTAGTGTTGAGTTCTCTGCAACCTCTGGATTTCTGCTTTGATGAATTTTGAGGCCTCAGTGTTGATTGCCATCTCCCTGGAGTTGGTCTTCAGGTTAGCAGTGAGAGCATCACTCATGTTTAAATCACTTCCTTTGTAATGTCTCATGGACCCTGGCAGATATACTGTGCTTTGATCCTCTTATTTAAGATTCTTATAAAGGATTGGAATTAAAACCAAGAAGACTGGTGCATTTTTGACTTCAGAGTGGGTGTCAGTACCTCCATAAGACCCATACAATATTGAGTCTATCAACATTTTGACATATGATGAAAGGGGTAAAAATGAGACATCAAAATAGACGAAGGGCTACTTGGGAAGAGGAGGAAGTTCAGCAGAATGGGGTGGGGAGGGGGAACAAAAAAAAGTACTGGAGGGTATTATGATCAAATTACCGTATGTTCAGGTATTAAAATTTCCTATAAAATATATGTGCATTAAAAAAACTTAGAAGGGTTTTGATTACATCTTCAATCTCTGTGGATGTGGTAGGTTTATTTAGTGCTTTTATCTGCTCTGGGTTAAGCTTTGGCAGTTGGTAGGTGTCCAAAAACTTATCCATTTCTTCCAGGTTCTCTAATTTTGTGGAGTAGAGGTTTGGGAAGTATGACCTGATGATTCTTCCAATGTCTTCAGGATCTGTTGTGATCTCACCATTGTCCTTTCTGATTTTGTTGATTTGGGCTTTCTCATTTCTTCATTTGATTAGATTGGCCAGGGGTTTGTCGATCCTATTAACTTTTTCAAAGAACCAACTCTTTGATTTATCTATTTTTTAATTGTTTCCTTTATTTCC
>PVHP010025465.1:0-26015 GCA_004024765.1 Zapus hudsonius | reverse complement strand
CTGGTGCTCGCTCTCGCTCTCTCTCTCTCTCTCTCTCTCTCTCTCTCTCTCTATCTCTATCTCTGTACTTGAAAATGAATAAATAAAATATTTAAAACAAAACACAGGGTCTCAATGATTAAGATGCTTGTCTACAAAGCCTAAGGACCTGGGTTCAGTACCGCAGAACCTAAGTAAAACCAGATGCACAAAGAGGTGCATGCTACTGGAGTTCATTCACAGGGGCTGGAGGTCCTGCTGTACCCATTCTTGGTCATTCTCCCTTCTCTCTCTCTCTCTCTGCTTGCATGAAAAGAAACATACACACACACAGAGACAGCTGGGTATGATAACTCATGCCTATAGTCCCAACACTCAGAAGACTGAGGTGGAAGGATCACCATAAATTCAAGGTCACCCTGGGCTATATCGTGAGTTCCAGGTCCATCTAGTCTAAAGATCCTGCCTCAAAAACTGATTGAGATAGCCCTCCATTCCCTGGAACGTTCCAGCAATCCTACTGAGGAGGGCCTTCGGTGGATTGGGGGGCAGGGAGGAGGGAAATGGGGGTACCTACACAAGATTTATTCATACAGTGTTTCTACTTATTAACAATAAATAAATTTATTCAAAATAAATAAATAAGTAAGAGCTGGGAGTGGTGGCTCCTGCCTTTAATCCCAGTACTTGGGAGACAGAGGTAGGAGGATTGCTGTGAGTTCGAGGCCACCTTGAGACTACATAGTGAATTCAAGGTCAGCCTGGGCTAGAGCGAGATCCTACCTCGAAAAACCAAAAATAGTGAATAAAAAGCAAAAACACATTCTTTGTTCAATGAAAGGAATGAAGCATTGATACTTATAAGAAGGTGCATGAATCTAAAGACAAAACATTTTGCTGAATGAAAGAAGTCAGACTGTTTCCCATAAATTTCTGGAACATGTGTAGCTAAAGTAGTGGCCGCCTTTGGCAGCAGTGGTGTGTGACCAAGGGGGGTGGGGGCACGACACACAGCATCTGGGTGAGAGGAAGCAGAACTGTGGTTACACGGTGGGTTCAGTGTGTGAGAACTTGACTTCTGACTTTTTAAAAATATTTTATTTATTCATTTTCAAGCAGAGAGATACAGAGAGAGAGAGAGAGAGAGAGAGAGAGAGAGAGAGAGAGAGAGAGAGCGAACACCAGGGCCACCACCTTGTGGGTCTGTCTGGCTTATGTGAGTCCTGGGGAATTGAACCCAGGGCCTTAGGCACTGGAGGCAAGTGCCTTAACCACTAAGCCATCTCTCTGGCCCTAAAAAATATATTTTTATTAAGTTCAGGAGACAGAGGTAGGAGGACCCCTGTGAGTTCAAGACCAACCTGAGTCAACAGAGTTAGTTCCCAGTCAGCCTTGGCTGGAGTGAGACCCTTCCTAAAAACAAAACAAGCAAAAACCACCACCAACAAAAAATTCATGGTAGGGGCTGGGAAGATGGCTCCGTGGTCAAAGGTGCTGGCTTGCAAAGCCTGCTGATCTGGGTTCTTCTCAGAGGTAGGAGGATCCCTATGAGCTCAGTGCCAGCCTGGAATTTACAGAGTGAGTTCCAGGTCATCTTGGAATCACAGGCATGTGCCACCACACCCAGCTTGTACCATGTTTTTTGTTTGCTGAGGCAGGGTCTCACTGTAGCCCAGGCTGACATGGATCTGCCAAGTGTGTGTCTGCAGGGGTATGTGTTGTGAGTGCTTCTGTATGAGTCTGCGACTGAGTTCAGTATGGACACAAGGCTGGAGTGAGGCCCTACCAGAAAAAGAAACAAACACTCCCAACAACAAACAAATACACGGTAGGGGCTAGGGAGCCAGCTCTGGTTAAGTGAGAAGTGGGCTCCGATGGGCCAGGAAGACAGGCAAAGAGACCCAAGACCCCGACCTAAGCAAGTCTCTAAGTGTGCTTGAGGTTCCCAGAGCCCCTGGCCCTGCCTGGCTGGGGCAGCCATGGGAGGGCCGTAATAACCCTTAGAGATTCCTTTGGTGGGGGAGAAAGGGAAAGAGGGTGCAGAGGCAGGGTCCTGGAGGAGGACTGGACAATGGGAAAACTAGAAGAGGATCAGTGTCCCTGGGGACAGAGCATGGGAGGAGCTGGGGGTGGCTGAGCAGGGCCAGGGCACAGAAAGGCTCTGTTCTCTGCTCCCACGGAAGCTTTTGGGCCATGAATTTTTCAGCCAAACAGGCCTTGAGTTTCAGATCCCAGGGCACTGTGCCCAGGCTTTTGGGTTCTTTTAACTGTGCTGAGAAACTCTCAGGCCCCAGGAGAGTATGGCCTCTCAGCTGTGTCTAGGCTGGGCTGAGCTGAGCCTTCAGCATCCCGAGACACTTGCTAAGCAGGGGGCTGATAAGATCCTGAAAGACCCCAGGATAAAACCTGGGGCTTCAAGGTGAGACTGTCGCTCAGTGAGTAGCTTGCTAGCCTAGCACACACCATGCCCTGTACACACAGGTGTGTGGTGGTGCACACCTATAATCCTAGCACTCTGGGGGTGGTACAGGAGATCAGAGGCTCACAATTATTCTTGGCCACATGATGAGTGCAAGGCCAGCCTGGGATCATGAGGCCCTGACTCAAAAACAAACTTTTGTTTTGTTTTGTTTTTCGAGGTAGGGTCTCACTGTAGCTCAGGCTGACCTGGAATTCACTAGAGTCTCAGGCTGGCCTCGAACTCAGTGATTCGCCTACCTCTGCCTCCAGAGTGCTGGGATTAAAGGCATGGCCACCACGCCCGGCTAAAAACTAACTTTTTTAGGCTGGTTCAGTGATTAAAGGCACTTGCTTGCAAGCCTGGTGGCCCAGGTTTGATTGCCCAGTACCCATTTAAAGCCTGATGCACAAAGTGACACATACATCTGGCCCACCAGGTCTCCCTGTCTCTATCTCTCTTTGCTTACAAATAAATAAATAAATAAATAATTTTTTTTTTTTTTTTTGCGGTGCTGAGGACCAGGGCCTTGCACTTGCTAGGCAAGAGCTCATCCACTGAGCTAAGTCCCCAACCCCTAATAAATAAATAAATTAATTAATTTAATATGTTTTTAAAAAGTTAAGATATTCCAGTGGCTGTTGGCCAGGAGGCTCCTGAGGCCCCTAAAACATTTCAGGCCATTGCCAAGGCTCTTTGGTGCCTGCTAGAATGAGCTAACAAGACTGTTGCCGAAGACCACACATACTTGGGCTGCAGGTCACTGAGAAATCAAGCTGGAGCTGAGCCGGAAACCTCCTCCCTGTCAACCAGCTGACAGGAAGCTGGCAAAAGCTATGGCTGCCTGGGAGAAGTCATCAATGGTGGTGAACAGCAGTGGGCCTTGCAAGCCTTAAGACTGGTCAGCCAGGCCAAATGTGCCAACTGGGGCAATAATGGCACATCTATTATGGGGGAAACCAATTGCTGTCTAACTGGACTAGAGGCCGCTCCACGGGAAGGAACTAGTCAAAAGCCTATGGTGGGGAAGGTCATGAACCCTAGGGAGTAACACCTGCTGATGTCTGGCTAAATGAATATATTATGCCCACTAAACTGCCTTACAAGCACTTTTTTTTTTCAAAATAAGCATACCCGTATAATAATGCTACTCTCACTCTTGTCTAGAAAAGCTTCTCTTTTTGGATGGCAGTGACCACTGGAATAACTCAAAAGACACCATAGTGCTGAGCAGAAGTGACAGTGGAGCGTTCAGCTCTGGGACATCTCTGTCACACTTCCTGAGGCTCAGGTCTATTGTGGAAGAGCTGGTGGGAAGATGGTAAGAGCCAAAGGAAGGGAGGACTGCTTACAATGCAAACTTCCAGACACAATGTGGCCTTGATCTTCATGACCTCCCAGTGCCTGACTCTTCGTACACAAGACCTTCACAACAGGAGAAGAGGTGATGACACTGAAACAAAGTAGAGACTGATCGAGAGGGGGAAGAGATAGGAGGGAGGGTGGATTTGAAAGGGGGTTAGTAGAGGTGGGAAGGGAATTATGCTGATTGTCTGTAATTATGGAAGCTGTCAATAAAAAGTAAAAACAAATTAAAAGCATAAAAAAAGTTAAAACAAGCCAGGCACGGTGGCTCACACCTTTGATCTCAGCACTGAGGAGGATTGCAGTGAGTCTGAGGCCAGCCTGGGACTATATAGTGAATTTCACCTCAGCCTGGGCTAGAGCTAGCCCCTACCTCAAAAAACAAGACAAAGCAAAAAGAGTCAAAACAAACAACAAGAAAATTTAAAAGGCCGAGTGAAAAAACCGGACTCGCTTATCTTGAGCAAATTCCTTTATTCCTGGCGCCAATCAGGACAGAAGTAAATGACACAATGAGGTCACCTCCCGCGTGGCTTCGAGCCAGGGGCTCCTTCTCCAGCACCCGCTGTCTGGGGCAAGGGGAGAGCGCCCCTGAGGTGCCGGCCCTCACTTCCTCCCTCGAGCACCCCAAGGTGCTGTGGGCCCCTGGCGGCTGAGCGGGAGCCCTCGTCTCCCACCCGGATTCCGGCCCACCTTCAGGGAAGGCTGTGGGGAAACCCGGCGGCTCCTGGTGCGCACACAGTGGGGCCGCAGCCACCGTGTTGCCTCTGCAGTCAGAGGAGGGGCGTCCCTCGTGTCAGCCGGGGACACAGAGTGGGGGGCGCGGCCAGTGTGTGCAGCCAGGGCTCAAAGCCAGTACCTGGTTCTGTTCCTAGGCAGGGTCTCTCTAGCCCAGGCTGGCCTAGAACTCACTCTGTAGTCCAGGCTAGCCTTAAATTCAAAGTTGTGTACCACCGCACCAGGCTGAGCCCCTATTTTAAATCCCTAGCTCCTGCCTCTACTTGTGCGTTTCTTTACGTGTGTGTTGTGCACCTATGGAGCCACCATGCCCGCTTCAGTTATTTTTGAGAACTATAATATATGAATCTCTTCCCAGCTGGTTATCCTCTTCTGTCGGCACCCAGAGTGTCCACGTGCCGAGCAGGCCTCTGCCGCTGCTTTTGTCGCTTGCTTTCCAGGCAGTGTCTCTCTCTCTGGTTTAGGCTGACCTGGAGTTCCCTCTAGTCTCAGGGTGGCCTTGAACTCTCGAGATCGTCCTCCCTCTGCCTCAGACTGCTAGGATTAAAGGCTGCCTTGGCCTTCTTGAAAGCCTAATGCTAATTCAGAGTAAAGAACACCCACCCGCACATCCACCTTGCAAAGAGCTGGGTGTGCTTCACACACTGCGACTACAGCACCTGGGAGGTGGAGGCAGGAGGAGCGCCACGAGTTAGAGGCCAGCCTGAGGCTACACAGCGAGTTCTGGGTCAGCCTGAGTTAGAGTGAGACCTGACCTCCAAAAACCAAAAAAGGTAACGTGCGAATGAATGAAAGAGGAAACCGGACAAATACCACTGAGGGGCTGGTGAACACAGTGCCGTGGGGCGGTGGGTGTGGCTGAGTCAGGAGGAAGAGATGCAGCGTGGCTGGGGGCTCGGGAGAGGGGATGAGTGGGATGGGGTGGGTGAGCATAGGCGGATGGGGGGGCGGGGGCACGGATGGATGGCTAGATAGGTGGGCGGTGGATGGGGCCTGCGGGCATGGATGGATGGGTGGGTGCGTGGTTGGGAAGCTGGAGGGTGGGGGTGACGGCTGGATCAATAGAAAGATCTCAGCCCTCCAGAGAAACCGGCGCGGTCCTGGCCCCACAATCGGTATTCCGGTTGGCCGACCTTGCACTTCACCTGGCGGCCTCCCCTTTAAGACGCGCTCACCTGGCGGCCTCCCCTTTAAGACGCGCTCACCTGGCGGCGCTCCTGGGCGCAGACGCTTCCGCAGGAAGAAGGAAGCAGCGCCGCCGCCCAGGTTCCCCCACGGCCACCATGTCCGCCTCGGCGGTCTTCATTCTGGACGTCAAGGGCAAGGTGAGGCTTGGGCGCCAGGTGAGGCCGCGTCCCCTGGGCTGGGGCGGCCTTACTGCGCATGTCCGACAGGATGGGGGACTCCCGGTACCCGCAGCAATCCTGGAATCCCTCCAATCCAGCCTCTCTGAGCCTCAGTTTCCCTGTCTGTAAAATGGTCGTCCCAAAGCTCGTCACCCAGTGAGCACTGAGAAGAACTTAGCACAGCACTGCTGCAGACCGTGGTGCTCAATAAATGCAGACTGTCTCCACTGCCCAGGAGGCCTTAATGCTGCTCCTCCCACTTCAAGTTGCCTTGACCCTTCCAGAAGCTCAGTCTTCGTTTCTTTCTTTTTGTTTTTCAAGGTAGGGTCTCGCTCTAGCCCAGGCTGACCTGGAATTCACTCTGTAGCCTCAGGGTGGCCTCGAACTCACAGCGATCCCCCTACCTCTGCCTCCTGAGTGCTGGGGTTAAAGGCCTGTGCCACCGCATCCGGGTCATTCGTTTCTTGGCAATCGTAGTAACGGTGGTGGAACCAGTAGTCCGTGATAATAATGAGAGGGCCGGGATGTGGCGCACTATGTGGAGTGCTTGTTGAGCTTGAAGTACGTGGGTTCTGTCCCCAGCGCCACATAGACCAGGCACGCCTGCTAAGCTGCACTGGAAGGTGGAGGCAGGAGGCTTAAGGTCATCCGCCTGGGCTGCCCGAGACCCTGTCCAACAACTAAAACTGCAGCAAAAACTGAAGCCCTTAGCAGACGGAGCACTGCAGACTGTCTCCCTGTGCAAATATCTGGGGCCCCCATGGTCTGTGCACCTGTCTTGTCTACTCTCCCAGGAGACTGAGGCAGGAAGACTGCCCCAGCCCAGGAGTTGGGGCCAGCCTGGGCTCCAGAGAAAAAGAAGCAGGGCAGCAATCCCCATCTTACAGGTTTGAAGCCTTGGACGAGAGCAGCTCCTGAGCCATGGTTCAGTCCTGCTTTCCTGCTTTTTATAGACGCAACCTCAACTTCCCCAAAGTGGACAGTGGAGATGAAAACACTGCCTCAGGGTTGTGGTGAGAAGGAAAGATGTTAGCAAGTGGCCAGGTGTTTGTCATCCCCCCCCAGGTCCCACCTCTGCCTCCCTGCATGCTGGGATTGCAGGCCTGTCTTTTGTTCTGCTGGTGCTGGGGATCAACACAGAGTCTTACACACTAGGTAACCTCTCTCCCCAGCTCTCTTTGTCGAGCTAGCTTGTGTAGGCTCGACTTAAACTCACTCTGTACCCTAGGCAGCCCTCCTGCCTCAGCCTCCCTAGTCTCTGAGGCAGGCCTGGGCTGCCGGGGCTGGCTCATCCAGTCTTAGGAAGGATGGGCGGATGGATGGATTTTGTGCGGTGCTAGGGATGAAACCTAGGACCTTATGCATGCTAGGCAAACATTCTCAGCTGAGTTACACCGTAGATGATCATAAACATTTTTTTTGTTTTTTCAAGGTAGGGTCTCACTCTAGCTGAGGCTGACCTGGAACTCACTATGTTGTCCTAGGCCGGCCTGCTTTCAAAGCCTGCCTGCCTGCCCACGTTTAATTTCCCAGCACCCATGTGAAGCCAGATATAGAAAGTGGTGGAGTTATACCAGCGAGGCCCTGGCGTGCCTGTTCTCTCTCTCCCTCCTTCTCTCTCTCTCATAAATAAATATAAATATTTGAAAAAATAATAATGAGAGGGAGGGATAAATTAAGGCCCCACTGCCGTGGGTGGGTCAAGAAACTGATAGTGACTGATTTTCTCTACCTGCCTTCAGCCCCTGATCAGCCGCAACTACAAGGGAGATGTGGCCATGACGGAGATCGACCACTTCATGCCTCTGCTCATGCAGAGAGAGGAGGAGGGCGTGCTGGCGCCCCTGCTGAGCCATGGCCGAGTTCACTTCCTGTGGATCAAACACAGCAACCTCTACTGTATCTCTTGAAGCCTGGTCCCTGGAGACCAGGGTTCCTGACACCTGGGGCCCAGAGAGGGTGCACTGAGCAGTGGGTGGGGAAAGGGCGGGTGGAAATGCAGTTGGGGGGGATGGGGACAGTGAAGGTTCCTGGGCTGTATTCTTTTTTGTTTGTTTGTTTTTCGAGGTAGGGTCTCGCTCTAGTCCAGGCTGACCTGGAATTCACTCTGTAGTCTCAGGGTAGCCTTGAACTCAAGGCAATCCTCCTACCTCTGCCTCCCTGGGATTAAAGGCGGGCGCCACCAAGGCTCCTGGGCTGTATTCTGTGTGACTTCCTTAAGCTCGCTGCTGTCAGTGGTGGCCACCACACTGAAGAATGCCAACGCCTCTCTGGTGTACTCTTTCCTGTACAAAACTGTGGAGGTAGGTACTGGCCTCTCCTCCCTCCCTCCCGCACCCCCTGCTGTCAGGGGGTGTTGGTTTTCCCCATCTGACCCTCTCCTTAGGGAGGGGGTCCCTCAGATCCAATCTAGGCTCCCCTTACTCTGTGTGTAAGTACTGTGTGCCTTCCAGGAAAGCACTACTCTTCTGACCTGGGCCTCCCGCCCCCGGAGGTGTGTGCATCCTCACATGAGCACCATGAAGGCACTGAACATGTATGTGATTGTCAGAGGGATGATTCTAGATGCCCCATGATTCCAAAATTCCCCAAGCTCAAGTCCCTCACAGAAATTGTTCTAATGCTTGTATAGAACAGGTACACGTCTTCCCGTTTACTTGAGTTACGTAGTTATTTTGTGTGTGTGCTGTTCAGGGTGGACATATGTGTGTTTGTATGTGGGCAAGCAGATGTATGTGGAGGCCAGAGACTGACATTGCAGAGCTTCCTCGGTTGCTTTCCGCCGTATTATTGAAAATCTGTGTGTGCACTCTGAGCCACACTAGCTCCACTTGGCATCTGGGTTTATGTGGGTGGCTATGGAATTGAACTCCCAGCTGCAGGCTTTGCAAACAAGTACCTTTAATTTCTGAGCCATCTCCCTAGCCCCATCCACCTTATTTTTTATTTTCATTTACTTATTTATTTTTCAAGGCGGTCTCACTGTAACTCAGGCTGACTTGGAACTCACTCTCTAGTCCCAGGTTGGACTCGAATTTACAGCAATCCTCCTACCTTTGTCTCCCGAGTGCTGGGACACCACACCCAGCCACTTTATTTTTATCTATTTGTTTGTTTGTTTATTTAGTTTTTGTTTTTCGAGGTAGGGTCTCGCTCTAGCTCAGGCTGACCTGGAATTCACCATGAAGTCTCAGGATGGCCTTGAACCCACAGTGATCCTCCTACCTCTGCCTTCCCAGTGCTGGGACTAAAGGTGTGCACCACCACGACTGGCTTCCTCAGTCCATTTTGGCTTGATTTTTAAAATGTTTATTTAGTATTGTTATTGCACAGCTTGGGATGGAATCCAAGACCCTATAGGAATTAGTCATGGCCCGTTGCAGTCAGCTTTCTCCTTGCTGGCAGAAAGAACTTGACCAGAAGCAGCTTGTGGAAGAAAGGGGTTTATTTTGGCTTACTGACTAGAGGAAAGCTCCATGATGACAGAGAAAACAATGGCGTGAGCAGAGGGTGGGCATCCCCTCCTGGCCAAGAGCAGGTGGACACAGGCAGCTGGAGAGTGTGCCACACTGACAAGAGGAGGCTGGCTATGACTCCCATAAGCCCGCCCCCAACAACACAGCTCCAATCAGGTTCCAATTCCAAACTTGCCATCAGCTGGGGACCTGGCATTCCGAACACCTAAATTTATGGGGGACACCTGAATCACACCACCATCCTTGTAAACTATTTTCCAAATTTTGTATAGTTAGTTTCATGGTGTTCAAGTTCCCACTAGTGGGGTCATACCTTTTAAAAGCTTTCAGTTTTTTTCTTAATTGACATTTTTTTAAAACCTTAAAACTTAAGAGTACCTGGATTCTTGTTCTAAAAATTAATGAATTAAAATTATAGACCACCAGAGGATAAAGTATAGTGGGAGACTATTTAAAAAGAAATGAGAAGTTAGTAGAGATCTCAGCCACTAGTGAGGAGAGAGCATGTGGGGGTTTTAGCCACATATCTATAAAACCTGTGCTGGCCAGCCCAGCAAGGGAAGATGTAAGAGGGCTCCCGTCATGAGGAAAAAAGGTTTGTGTGGGAAAGAACCCCAAACCCCTGAGGTGAGGGGCCTTGCCTAGACTTGGAGATTCAGATGTCTCTCTGCTGGCAAGCCATGAGGAAGAAAGAGCAACTTTTTTTTTTTTTTTTTTGGTTTTTTGAGGTAGGGTCTCACTCTAGCTCAGGCTGACCTCGAACTCACAGCAATTCTCCTACCTCTGCCTCCCAAATGCTGGGATTAAAGGCGTGCGCCACCACGCCTGGCAGAGCAACTTTTTTTTTTTCTTGTCCAAGTTGGATGAATTACTACATGAAAAATTCATCATTTGTTAATTCGATGGGACCAAGAACAAGTGCAAACCCCCTACTTTCTGTCCCCAGCATTTCTCCTCTTGACAGTGTTGCAGGTGTTGAGGGCAATGGAACCTCTCTCGGCTCTGGAAGGGCCTGGTGGTTAGCTCGCTGGAGACTCAACAGTCACTAACGCCCTCCAGTGGTTCTGGAGTCTGTTGTCTCACTACCTGCCAAGAATGAGTGCAGACACGACAGAAGGCAAATTACTATTTATTTACTTATTTATTTATTTTGGTTTTTTGAGGTAGGGTCTCACTCCAGCCCAGGCTGACCTGGAACTCAAAGTGATCCTCCTACCTCTGCCTCCTCCAAGTGCTGGGATTAAAGGTGTGTTTATTTATTTAGGTTAGGCACTTGCCTCCAGTGCCTAAGGCCCCAGGTTCAATTCCTCAGGACCCACATAAGCCAGACCCACAAGGTGGTGGCCCTGGTGTTCTCTCTCTCTCTCTCTCTCTCTCTCTCTCTCTCTCCTTGAAAATGAATAAAATATTTTTAAAAAAGAACGACTAAAGTTTTAGAGAAAAACTGGAGTGAAGCTGTAACGCATGGAGAGCTAAAAGAAATGAGGCTTATTTAAAGAGAGATCAGAATGCATTTAGAGGGGAGTGGAGCCACAGGCACATGGCATTTATGAGGAAAAGCAGGCTTCTGAGGGGAAGTGGGATCCAGGACTTAGAGGAAATGCACAGGGCATTCCCACATGCTTTCCCATGAAGGGAAGGTAAGAGGAAAGTTAGCCAAAGCACCCACCCACATGATAGATCCAGGGTGTAGACACACATGTGGTGCAAAGCAGAGATGAGCAGACAGGCTCGGATTAAGAAACAGACGTTTCCCATCCTCACCCAGCCAGGCTGCTCCCTTGGAGGGGTCCACACAGGATGATGCCAGTTGGAAGCAAGAGGGTCCCAGGAAGCAAAGAGCCAAGGGCCAAGAAGAACAAGAACCCACCACACCCAGTTTATGTGATACTAGGGTTGGAACCCAGGACTTCTTGCATGCAAGGCAGCCCTCTTTAAAAAAATATTTTTTTCTTTATTTGAGAGAGAGAGAGAGAGAGAGAGAGAGATTGAGAGAAAAGGCAAACAGAAAGATAGTGAGTATAGATCCTCCAGGACCTCCTGCT
Source organism: Zapus hudsonius (assembly GCA_004024765.1). Lineage (NCBI taxonomy): Eukaryota > Metazoa > Chordata > Mammalia > Rodentia > Dipodidae > Zapus > Zapus hudsonius. Next base: position 14,608 of record PVHP010025465.1, on the reverse strand, counting down.
ACAGCCAATGAGCGCTAGACCAGACACATGCACCACTTGGTGCATCTGGCGTCACATGGGTACTGACTGGGGAATTGAACCTGGGTGTCAGGCTTTGCAAGCAAACACCTTTAACCACGTAGCCACCTCTCCATCCCTAGGCAGCACCCATCATCTTTGCTAAGTCCCCAGTCCTGTATTTTGTTTTACTTTATGTATGTGCAGACCTCACTGATCTGTACAAATCACCAGATAGGGGATTTGTGGCATGCGCACACAAGTAGCACATATATATTATATCTGTTTTTAGGGAAGACATGTTGGCATATACCTATGATCCCTGCGTTTGGGAGACTTAGACAGAAGGGTGGTACGTTTACTGCCAGCGTGGGCTACTTGGAGAGTGACCCTGTCTTAAAAGATACAGAAAATTAAGCCTCAGCAGCAAAGTGCTTGTAAGCCAGCAGGAGGACCTGAATTTAGATCCCAGAACCTAGGCATTCTAATTTGTTTAGCTGAATCAGCGAGGGTTCAGTGAGTGACTGTCTCCCAAAAAAGAGGGGGTGTGGCTCAGTGGTGGACCCCTGGGTCAGCCTGCTGCCAGGCCCTGTGTTCCATCCTCTCTACTGTACCCCCACCCTCAAGAACTCTTTTAAAAAATATTTTTATTTATTTAGTTGCAAGCAGAGAGAGAGATAAAAGACAGAATGGGTGCACAGGGCCACCAGCTGCTGCAAACCAGATGCATGCACCACTTTGTGCAGCTGGCTTTATGTGGGTGCTGGGGAATTGAACCTGGGTCATTAGGCTCTGCAGGCAAGCGCCTTAACCGCCAAGCTATCTATCTAAGCCCTCAGAAGCTTTAACCTTCTGCTAGGGGTCTTTCCAGACCCTCTTGCACTGTTACTGTTTCCTGCTTTATTGATTCAGCATTTTCTTGGTGAGAGCTCCCCTTGAGGGTGAGGTCCTGTCCGCTCTGTTCTCTGCTCATGCGCAGTCCAGGCACAGTGGGTGCTGTGGCTGGCTGAGTGGGTGTCTGTCTCCTGGGAGCCCAGGTCTTCTGTGAATACTTCAAGGAGCTGGAGGAGGAGAGCATCCGTGACAACTTCGTCATCGTGTATGAGCTGCTAGATGAACTCATGGACTTCGGCTTCCCGCAGACCACCGACAGCAAGATCCTGCAGGAGTGAGTGCCCTGCCTGGGCTGGGCTGGGGGCAGAAGGCCACCGAGGCTTCCCGTGTCTAGCTGCTGGTCCCCGTCGTCCTGCCAGGTACATCACGCAGCAAGGCAACAAGCTGGAGACCGGCAAGTCACGCGTGCCACCCACTGTCACCAACGCGGTGTCCTGGCGCTCTGAGGGTATTAAGTACAAGAAGAATGAGGTCTTTATAGATGTCATAGAGTCAGTCAATCTGCTGGTGAGTCTGCATTTTTCTTCCCTGTTCCTGCCACATCCTGGGGGCAGCAGAGGGCGACAGATGTCATGTCCTATGTATTCTAGGTTAATGCCAACGGCAGTGTCTTACTGAGCGAGATCGTGGGAACCATCAAACTCAAGGTGTTCCTATCCGGAATGCCTGAATTGAGGCTTGGCCTTAATGATCGCGTGCTCTTCGAGCTCACTGGCCGTAAGATTTGGAGGAACCCCATCTCAGGGGTGGGCAAGGGAGTCAGAGACCCTGTTATATCTGGACACCCGGATCATCTCTGCCACTTTCTTTTTTAAATATTTTATTTATTTGCAGGGGGAGAGAGAGTGAGAGAGGGGGAAAGGAGGGAGGGAAGGAGAGAGGGGGGGAGGGAGGGAGGAAGAATGGGCACACTAAGGCCTCTTGACACTGCAAATGCCCCTTTGTGCATCTGTCTTTACTTGGGTACTGGAGAAATGAACCTGGGTTGTTAGGCTTTGCAGGCAAGCGCCTTAACCCCTGAGCCATCTCTCCAGCCCCCTCAACCACGTTTAAAATGCGTGCTCGCTTGCCCTCTCCCGGTCAAGGCTGGTACTGCAGTCTCAAAGTTCAACCAGCAAATACTTGTTTCTGGAGACACACTGGGTACATCCGAGGCGCATACCTTGGCATTCCAGGGGAGACATCCTAACAACATATTGAAAAGTCTAACAGAAACCAGCATCATGGCTCACACTTGTAATCCCAGCATTCTGGAGGTTGAGGCAGGAGGATCAGGACTTCAAGGTCAGCTACATAGCAAGTCCAGACCTTCACATGTGCACTATGGTCACACGTGCGTGCACATGCTCATACACACAGTGAGAAATGATAATAAAATAAAAATAGAGCCGGGCGTGGTGGCGCAGCCTTTAGTCCCAGCACTTGGGAGGCAGAGGGAGGAGAATCGCCGTGAGTTCGAGGCCACCCTGAGACTAGAGTGAATTCCAGGTCAGCCTGGGCTAGAGTGAGGCCACCTCTCGGTTCCTGCCTCTGCTCTTTCCCAGTCACTGCCTGGGCCTCCATTTCCTCTAGAGAGTGGCAAGTGGGGGTGGCAGGGACAGAGCCCCCAGGGTCATTCTGCTGGCTCGGCTCCTGAGTTTCAGGCAGCAAGAACAAGTCTGTGGAGCTGGAAGATGTCAAATTCCACCAGTGCGTGCGGCTGTCCCGCTTTGACAATGACCGTACCATCTCCTTCATCCCGCCGGACGGTGACTTCGAGCTCATGTCCTACCGCCTCAGCACCCAGGTGACACAGGGCTCAGTCCATGGGAGTGGGCTGGCGTGCGCCGGGCCGAGGGCTGACATCCCAGGCTTCAACAGTCCCCCTTCCTTCCCTTGGTCTCAAGGTCAAGCCGCTGATCTGGATTGAGTCAGTCATTGAGAAATTCTCCCATAGTCGAGTTGAGATCATGGTCAAGGTGAGCCCTGGGGAAGCCATCTCCCTCCTTCCAGCCCCCTTCTGAGCCCACCTCCCCACTCCTTGCTTCCGGCTGCACCGGGTTTTGCTTTTCTTCTTGCATGTGCGTGTCTGGTGTGAATGCATGTCTGTGTTTGTGTAGGACACGCACGAGCACGGTGTGCACGCACACGCATGATCATGCATGTGGAGGCGAACTTGTGGCAATCCTCCCTCTGCCTCCCAAGGGCTGGGACTAAAGGCCTGCCACCATGCCAGGCTTTCTGTTGTTGTTGTTTGAAGATTTCGGCCCTCCTGCTTGCACAGGAAGTGGTCTTACCTGCTCCGCCAGCTCTTCAGCCCATCCATCAGACTGTTCAAGTGAATTTCATCCTTCCTTCTTTCTTCCTTCCCTCCCTCTCTCCCTCCTTCCTCCCTCCTCTCTTCTTCCCCTTCCCCTTCCTCTCCCTTCCCCTTCATTCCCCTTTCCTTTCTCCTTCCTTCTCTCCCTCTACTGGGGATTGAACCTAGGTTCTCAACATGCTAGAAAGGTACTTTATACATACAAAGCTTATACCCCGAGTTCCGGACCCATCCCACTTTTTCTAGTTTTTATTTTGAGACAGGGTCTCACTAAGCAGCCCAGGCTGGCCTTTAACTTGAGATCCTGTTGCCTCTTTGGGCAGCTGAGCATAGGTGCATCCCTCCCCAGGTCTGCCTCGAGTGACTGCTTTCTGCCCATGCTCTCTCCCGGCAGGCCAAGGGACAGTTTAAGAAGCAGTCGGTGGCCAATGGTGTGGAGATCGCCGTGCCTGTACCCAGCGATGCAGACTCTCCTCGCTTCAAGACCAGCGTGGGCAGTGCCAAGTACGTGCCTGAGAAGAATGTGGTGATTTGGAGCATTAAGTCCTTTCCTGTGAGTCCTGGGGACAGGTGGGGCCCAGGGTGGGAGGGGACTGGAATAGTGGGGGGCTGCCTAGATGACACGAGGACAGCGTGGAGACCAAATTAGAAAGCCCCATCAGTAGCACGTGGCTGTCCTTTGGGAGTGATCAAAGGAGAACCCGGGCGAGTCTGTCTACCAAGGGGTCCACTGGGTGTGCTGGCACTCATGATCTTGGCACTCTAGAGATGCAGGCAAGAGGATCAGGAGTTCAAGGTTAGCCTCAGTTCTCTAGCAAGTTTGAGGTCAGCTTGGGCTACACGAGACCTTGTCCCAAAAACTAAAGCAGCCGTGGTTACGCACACCTTTAGTCCCAGCACTCAGGAGGCAAAGGAAGGAGGACCCCATAATGTGAGTGTGTGATGCATGTCTCTAAGCTCAGCAGTGTCGAGGTAGAGCCAAAGGGGCAGCTGGAAGCCAGCCTTCGTTACACGAGACTCTGCCTCAAGTGAGCAGGCGCCATAGATCTGAAGTGAGTTGAAATTTTACCATATTCCCTCAGGTTTTTAAATTTTCTTTATTTCATCCCCCAATTTTTTGAGGAGATCAGTGCTCAATTCCAATTTCTAACCCTTGCCCTTCTGAGCTGGGCGGGCTTGGGAAATCCACTTTCCTTCATGGGCTCAGTTTACTCATCTGTAAAATGGGCTGGATGATCACTACCCCACATCCTTGGGTTAATAGAATTTTTTAGTTTTACTTCTTGAAAACAGGGTGTCATGTAGTCCAGGTTGGCCTCAATGGTAGCATGTAACTCGGTGGCCTTTAACTCCTGATCCTCCTGCCTCTGCCTCCCAAGTGCTAGGCTTGAAGGCATGGATACCATGCCTGGCTTATATGGTGCTAGGGATCAAACCCAGGGCTTTTTACATGCGAGGCACTCTGCCCACTAAGCCACACCCCCAGCCCCAGGGATATTTATTTATTTATTGTTTATTTTTTTGGTTTTTCAAGGTAGGGTCTCACTCTAGCCCATGCTAACCTGGAATTCACTATGTAGTCTCAGGCTGGCCTCAAACTTACAGTGATCCTCCTACCTCTGCCTCCCGAGTACTGGGACTAAAGGTGTGCACTACCACACCTGGTGATTTTTTGCTATTGTTGTTTACATATTTTTTGTATTTATTATTTTTAAAAAGTATTTGTTTGTGGGGCATTCCACAGTCTCTTTGCAACCAGTTTTATGTGGGTGCTAGGGAACCAAACACAAAGCACCAGGCTTTGCAAGCCTTTAATTGCTGAGCCATCTCTCCAGCCCCCAATGTTACTTCCTTGTGCATACTCATATGCAGTTTTCGGGGTGAGACCCAAGTGTCCTGTGGATAAGCTTCAGTCCCCAACCCTTGGTTTCTTGGAGCCAGCTCTCGCTGTAGTCAAGACTGGCTTTGAATTTGTAGGCTTCCATTCTCCTGCATCAGCCTTCGAAGTTGGTACTAGGGGTTTGTGCCACTTCAGGATTGTTTTATTTTGCTTTGTCTTGTTTTTGAGGTAGAGTCTTGCTCTAGCCCAAGCTGACCTGGCTTAATATTTTGATTTACGTATTTGTAAGCAGAGAGAGAGAGGGAAAAGAGAAACAGAGAAAGAATAGGCACTCCAGATGCATGCAGCACGTTGCCCCTGGCTTTATTTGATACTAGGGAATTGAGCCCCAGACCTTAGGCTTTGCAGGCAAGTGCCTTACCATCTATCTGTCCAGCCCCCAATTTTATTTTTTGGCGTAGGGTCTCACTGTAGCCCAGGCTGACCTGGAATTCACTATATAGTCTCAGAGTGGCCTCAAACTCATGGTGATCCTCCTACCTCTGCCTCCCCAGTGCTGGGATTAAAGGTGTGTGCTACCATGTCTGGGTCCAATTTTGTTTGTTTGTTTGTTTGTTTTGCTTTTGTTTTTGTTTGGCTGGGGTTGAGTCCACTAGACAAGTGCTGTACCACCAAGCCACATCCCCAACTTCACTTCAGAATTTTAATTTATTTATTTATGAGAAAGAGACAGAATGGGCACACCAGGGCCTCTTGCTGCTACAAAGGAACTCCAGACACATGTGCTATTTTGTTGTACATTTGACTTTATGTGGGTACTGGGGAATCCAACCCAAGCCAGCAGGCTTTGCAAGCAAGTGCCTTAACTGCTGAACCATCTCTCTAGCCTCTTCTCCTTCTTCAGGATTTGACCTGTCTATCTTGTGTAAGAATTATTCTAGGCCTGAGAAACAAGACATGTTTATTAGTTTCCTTCAGTGGATTTATTTTATCAAGGGCTTTTGTGGGTCTCAGCCAGAACCCTTGACTTCACATGTGCCGGCTATGCGTGGTGGCACAAGTCTGTTACCTCAGTGCTCGGCAGGCAGAGGTAGGAGGATTTCTGAGAGGCCAGCCTGGAACTACAGAGTGAATTCCAGGTCAGCCTGGGCTAGAGCAAGAACCTACTTCAAAACAAAGAAACAATGCCCCCCACAAACACACACACACACACACACAAACAAACCAAAAAAACATGAGCTTGAGAGATCGCTCAGTGGTTAAGGCCTGCAAAGCCTGGGTTCGATTTCCCAATACCCACATAAAGCCAGGCGCACAAAGTGGCCCATGCATCTGGAGTTTGTAGTTTCTAGAGACCCTGGCGTGCCCATTCTCTTTCTCCCCTCCTCTCTCTTCTCTCTCTGCTTGCAAATAATTAAATAAAAATATATAAAAAAAAGACTTTCACATCTGTGAACTGGGCCAAGGTCTGAGCCTCCTTTGGGTGTTGCTGTGAGGATGGTGTGGACATAGGGGAACCATGGGAGTCTCAGGTGCACATATGCTTGCAGGGAGGCAAGGAGTACCTGATGCGCGCTCACTTTGGCCTGCCCAGCGTCGAGAAGGAGGAGGTGGAGGGCCGGCCACCCATTGGGGTCAAGTTTGAAATCCCATATTTCACTGTCTCTGGAATCCAGGTGAGGAAGCAGTTTGGGAAATGTGTCTCCTCAGCTTCTGTGGATTCTCCCCCTTCCTTGGCCTGTGTCTTCACTCCTCCCCTCCTCCCATACCTTTTCAAAATACTTTATTTGAGGCTGGAGAGATGGTTCAGTGGTTAAGGTGCTTGCTTTCAATGCAGAAAAAAAAGCATAGGGAGAGAGAGGGGCAGAGAGGAGATGGACGTGTGTGTCAGGGCCTCTTGTCACTGCAAACTCCAGATGCATCTGGCTTTTTGTGGGTCCTAGGGAATTGAACCTAGGCAGGCAGGCTTCATAAGCAAGCACTCCAACTGCTGAGCCATCTTCCAGCCCCTTGTTTATTGATTTGTTGTTATTTGTTTTTGAGGTAGGGTCTTGTTCTATCCCAGGCTGATCTGGAATTCATTATGTATTCTCAGGCTGGCCTCGAACTCACTCCCATCCTCCTGAGTGCTGGGATTAAAGGCATGCCCAGTTTATTTGTTTCTTTTTCTTTTTCTTTTTTTTTTTTTTTTTTTTGGTTTTTCAAGGTAGGGTCTCACTCTAGCCCAGGCTGACCTGGAATTCACTATGGAGTCTTAGGGTGACCTTGAACTCATGGTGATCCTCCTGAGTGCTGGGATTAAAGGCGTGCGCCACCAGCCCGGCGCTTATTTGTTTCTAATACTGAGTTTTACTCTATGGTTCAGGCTGGCCTTTAAACTCACCACTGAAGGTGTCCTCCTGCCTCAGCTTCCCAACAGAATGGATGACAGCTGTGTCCCACCACACTAGACCCCTCACGTCTTCATTGTCATCCGCCTGAACCACGGCCCCTTCTGCCGTTGGCCCCAATCCCTCTGTCCACCTCTGCTCCCTTCTTGGACTTCTCCCTCCATATCTGCAGACTCTCTGTTATTGTTTCCCGGCCACCTCACCTCATTCGACATTGCTGCTCCCAAACTGCGCCGTGGTTTTCTCCACTTGTGCCACGTGTAAGCGCTTCCTGACCTCACTATTCCCATCCTAGCAGGCAGCATTGTATTTTTTTATTTTTATCTTATTTATTAATAATAATAATTTATAATTATTATTTATTTATTAATAATTATTATTTATTTAATTCGAGGTAGAGTCTCACTCTAGCCAAGGTCATACTGTAGTTCCAGACTGGCCTTGAACTCACAGCAATCATTTTACCTTTGCCTCCCCAGTGTTGGGGTTAAAGACATGCTCCACCATACTCTGACCCCACCCTGTGCATTCTAGGCAGGAGCCCCACCCCCGAGCCACGCCCCCAGCCTCCCTGTGGATTCGAGGCAGGAGCTCTACTCCTGAGCCACGCCCTAGCCTTGGTCCTCTTATTTACTTCCAGGTCCGTTACATGAAGATCATTGAAAAGAGTGGATACCAGGCCCTGCCCTGGGTGCGGTACATCACACAGAGTGGCGGTAAGGCGACCAGCCTCTCAGACAAGATCAAAGAAATGGAGGGTGTGGGGACTGATGGCTTTGATTGTATGTAGAGACTGGACAGCTCTAAATTTCAATCAACATGTCTAGCCCCAGATCTGCCACTTTTCCTGCCACTTGGGGCCTCGTTTTACACATCTTTAAGATGCAGTCAGTTACCAGCTTCAGAGTGGCCTTAAGGTTTGAACAAGAGACCTCGTCTATGCTTGGCACCCCTGTGCTGCTTGCTAAGGGGCTTGTTGCCAAAGTTATGCACCTGCATTGAACCGCCTCTGGAGCCAGGCAGGAAATTTTTTCTTTCCAAGGTAGGGTTTCACCCTAGCCCAGTCTGAGCTGGAATTCACTATCTAGCCGGTTTTGAATTCACTGTAATGCACCTGCTTCCCTAGTGCTGGGCCACTACACCTGGCTAGGCAGGAATTTTTTTTTCTCCGGTATTGCTGAGACTGGGACCCAGGGCCACTTGCATGTTAGGCAACATCTCTGCCAGTGAACCACCCCCCAGCCTCACTGTGGATTCTAGGCAGGAGCTCTACGGTGGATTCTAGGTCTGCACTGTACTAGTGAGTCGTGCCTCAAACATCTTGAGCTTAGTGAAATATTTCCACTGTTTAGGAGTGTGGGGCCAGTCTGGAATTGGCGAAGGGACTCTTCCTTTTTCCGTCTTAATTTTCAGATGATTCCTGCTCCTTGTTTTTCTGCAGATTATCAACTTCGTACCAGCTAGAGGAAGAAGTTGCAGCTTTGTTTGTGGAGCTGGGGAAGGAAGGTGGTGCTGTGTGTTGTAGGAAGACACTGACTTAAGTGTTGTGCCCCCAGCTCTCTGCACCCAACCTCTTTCCTGTACCCTGGGCTGCCGGGGATGATTCTTTGTATTTCTCACTCTTGGAGCTCCTGGACCCCTATTTTATATGAAGAAATGTCAGAGGGGCTTTCAGGACCCCCGTCATGAGTGCCTTCTCGCAGTGACCGGCCTTAGGGCATCCTGGGGGCCCCTCCTGTATAGCTGCTGAGCCCAGAGGTCCTGCTGAGTTTTAGGGTGTCATTGAAATAAATCTTACTGCTGTGAATGTAATTCTTGTCTGGGGACTGGGTATGACGGGGGCATCCCTGAAGTGCTGGGGTGGGGTGTCCATTTATCAAATGTCCATTCCCCAGCCTCACCACGCAATGGTTCCCACGTTGCTCCCTCCTTACCTTCACTTGCTCACCACCGTCTGTCCCTCCTGTTGCCACCAGAGGGCGCCATTGCTTCCAGGTCTGCTCTAACTTCCTCTTCTTTTGGCTGTGCTTTCCTTGTTAAGCTTTTAAAAGGCACTGCAGCCCCTAGGCCTGATCTGCATAGCTCCCCACCCCCACCTACTCGCCTTCCCGTCTTCCACTCTCCTTTTAGCTATCATTCCAAACATACTCCCACCTAGGGGCCTTTGGATATTCAGTGCCCTACCACTTAGCATGCTTTCCCCAGATAATTATAACTTAGATAAGTAACATAATTATATCTTAGGTTTCAAATCAAATGTCATCTCTTCTGGAAGGTTGTCCCTATAACTTCCCCCAATTTAAATTTTTGTTTGTTTGTTTTTGTTTCATTTTCTTTTGGAGGTAAGGTTATACTCTAGCCCAGGCTGACCTGGAAGTCACTGTAGTCTCAGGCTGGGCTTGAACTCATGGCGATCTTCCTATCTTTGTCCCTGAGTGCTGGGATTAAAGGCATGTGCCACCATGCCCAGCTGTTTATTTATTTATTTATTTATTTGCAAACAGGTAGGGGGAGAGAGAGAATGGATGAACCAGGGCCTCCGCCACTGTACATCAACTCCAAATCATGTGTCACTGTGCATCTGGTTCTCATGGGTACTGGGGAATTGAATGCAAGTCGTTAGTCTTTGCAGGCAAGCACCTTAACCACTGAGCATCCCTCTCGCCCTGTTTCTGTTTTGAACTGGATCTCTTGTATCCCAGGCTGGCCTGGAACTCAATCCTCCTGCTAACGCCTCCTGAGTGCTGCGATTATAGTTGTCTACCACCCTGTCTGGATGTGAGGCTGTTTGTTCAAGTGCTGGGGACTAAGCCCAGGTCTTCATGCTTGCTAGGCAAGTCCTGTACACAAGACAGCGTCTTTCCACAGAGCTCTGTCTGGCACTTCTGTAGAGCCTGGGCCTCCAGGCTGAGATTACAGGTGTATGTCACCACACCGGAGATAGGCTTTAGATTTTTGAGATGGTTTCACTATGGAACCCAGACTGGCTTGGAATTTGTTAGTCTTCCTGCCTCAACCTCCTTGGTACTGGGATTACAGGCCCGAGCTACCACATGATAGGACCCTAACCTCCTTATTAGGAAAGATTGGAAGACCCCTCCCTGCCTCATCCATGAACCAGCCATCAGGCCAACTTTCTGTTTGCATACAGTGGCATAGTCCGAGCAAGATGTGATTCTTCTTCATGCACGCCATCTCTTCGTTTATTTTTAGTGTGTGTGTGTGTGTGTGTGTGTGTGTGTGATGCTTCATGCTCTCCACCATTAAAGCAGGCATGGAGAAACAAGCCTGTAGTCCCAGCACTTGGAAGGTGGAGCTAGGAAGATCAGAAGTTCAAGGCCAGCCTGGACTACGAATAAGTTCGAGGTCAACCTGGGCTGCAAGAGACCCTATTTCTAAACCCCAACGATGAGTTTTTGGACGGGGGCTCTTTAGCACCTGGGACAGCTCCTCGGCTGCAGCCGGGGCACGGGGAGGGTCAGTACATGCTCCGTCCTGCCTCCCTGCCTCCCGGAGGCGCCGGAGCAGCCCGCGCTCTCCAGCCTCTGACCTCTCTGCCCCGAGTCAGTTAAACCGGCTGTCTTTCCCGCCTGCCCGACAGGTTTGAAAACCGAAAACCCCGCCATTGCCGCCCGCCCACCGGTGGCCGCGCTCTGGCCAATCAGGATCCGAACCGCTCCCCCCAACGTTCGAGGCCTACCCGGCAACGCGCGTTCATTGGCTGCGCGCGGGGCGTGGGCGTGGCCCCGGGAGGTCGGGCGCTGGGCACCGCGGCGCCGCTACTTAGTAGCGAGTTTGTAAGAAAACAAGCCGGGGGCGTGGTCGGGGCGTGGCCGGAGCGCGCTGGCTCCGCCCACCTCCCCCGACCCGGCGGCCGCGGCGGCGCAGGCTCAGAGCAGACCCCGCCCGTGGAGGAGGAGCAGGGAGGTGAGTTTGGGGGAGACCGGCCCCCAAGGGGCGGGCGCGGGGCCGGTCTGGGTGCCGGTCGGCGAGCGAGCGGGGCTGACGGGGGAGGAGCTGGCGGCGAAGGCGGGGGTCCCGGGAGAGTCCGCGGGCGCCCGCAGCCGAGCCCCGGGAGAGGGCTGCGCTCGCGGGGTCCAGCTCGCCGCTGGTTCCGCTGCCCTCACCGAGCGGGGGGGTTCACAGGCCCCGGCGTCGACATGCTGCTGGACGAGGTGCGCGCGGGGGACCGGCTGAGCGGCGCCGCAGCCCGAGGCGACGTGCGGGAGGTGCGCCGCCTGCTGCACCGCGAGCTCGTGCACCCCGATGCCCTGAACCGCTTCGGCCAGACAGCGCTGCAGGTGAGGCCTGGCCGCCCGCCCGGGGCACGGACCCTCCCCCGGGCACCCGTGCTGCCCGGCGCTGCTGGGGTGGGTGGGGGAGGGGACGGCGTCGGCCCTGAAAGGAGAATTTCTTGACGGGTTCGCGTTCCCTGCAGACAGCTGCCTGGGGATGTGGGGAGACTCGGTTTTGTTGAGTCCCAGCCCACGAGGCAGCTAAGGTTCAGTGGGGATCTCCGGAAGGCTGTATGTCTCCCTAGGGGAGATCCCCGTTTTCTGGAGGGACGGGAGGAGTCTTTATTCCTGGGATGGTGTGGATTTCGGGTATTTCCTGGGTGTCATATGGCTTGAGGTTCCTATAACGTGTGGGGATATTTGTAGGAAGCACTCCCTAGAGATATAGGAGGAAGCTTATCCTGGGAAAGCAGGTTTTAAATTCTCTAGGCATCTCTTTTCTCGTGAGGAAATGGTAAGATTCTTTAGGGATAGTTCTATATATGGGGTTTAGACTTTTCTTCTGCTTTCCTATTTTGGGGGTGTCTGTCCTTGAGAGGTGCTAAGTTCCTTGAAAGTTTCTCTCTCTCTCTCTCCCTTCCCCCCCCTTATAGGAGTTAACCCTTACATCCAGCCCCGTGAATATTTTTTTTTTCGAGGTAGGGTCTCACTCTAGTCCAGGTTGACCTGGAGTTCACTCTGTAGTCTCAGGGTGGCCTTGAACTCACGGCGATCCTCCTACCTCTGCCTCCCGAGTGCTGGGATTAACGTCGTGCGCCACCTCGCCCAGTTTTCCCATGAATATTTTCATTGGGTGGTATTTTTCTTTTAGTTCCTTTGGATTCTTAAGTAAGTGGTGAGCTTTTTGGTAGGAGTCTCTTTTTCCAAACAAACTTGTTCTGGGTTCCTGTGTTTCCAGGGGTGTCCCATTCTCTAAAGGGCTCCTTATCTTGCATTCTATTCTTGAAGGGTCCTTTTTTTTTAGATGACCCTTATGTCCCCAGTGACTTGTTTTTTTCCTGGGTCCCCTCCCTTGGGACCTCCTGACTCTCTTTGTCTCCACCCCCTACAGGTTATGATGTTTGGTAGCCCCACCATTGCCCTGGAACTCCTGAAGCAAGGTGCGAGTCCCAATGTCCAGGATGCTTCTGGTACGAGTCCAGTCCATGATGCAGCCCGCACTGGATTCCTGGATACCTTGAAGGTCCTCGTGGAACACGGGGCTGATGTCAACGCCCCTGATGCCAATGGAGCGCTCCCCATCCACTTGGCAGTTCGAGAGGGCCACAGCAGTGTGGTCAGCTTCCTGGCTCCAGAGTCGGACCTCCATCACAAAGATGCCAGTGGACTCACACCCCTGGAGCTGGCCCGACAGCGAGGGGCCCAGGACCTCATAGGCATCCTGCAGGGACACGTGGTGATCCCTCTGTGACCCAGGGCCACCATCTCCACAAGAGAACCTTATTGGGTTACATGTCAACAGAGGAAAGAAACTTTCCCTCCTCCCTCCTGCCCAGTGCAGAAGAGGGTGGGAGGATCAAGTTTGTGGCTTATTGGTGTTGATTTCTGGAGTGTGTGTTTGAGGGAAGTTTCTCATTCTTTTTTTCTTTTTTTCACCCCTTTTGGAGTGTTGAACAGAGAAGGGGCTCCTCACAGGCAACAGCCAATCTAAACGGTTCGATTTCCTCTGCATCCTAGCTGGGGCTGAGGATTTAAAACCCTAGCTTCATAGCGAGCTAGGTCATCACCTTTCCAGGGCTCCCGGAACCTGGTGATCTTGGCTGGCTGTGCTCAGAGAGCCCAGAAGTGGGCAAGACCTGCTTGGGCGTGAGAGGTGGGAAGGGAAGTGTTTGAGGTCAATAAAAAGGTAGCATGAGTTTGTTTTCTTGGAAGCTTGTTTCCCAGTCTCGTGTATAGCGTTTGAACAACTATTTATTAAGCTTTTTGGAAAAAAAATGTGTGATAATTTAATGTTTTGACCCATTAAATTAAGACTTATTTTGACCGCGCAGAGTGGCTTTTGATTCGTGAGTCTGCGCTGGGGCACCTGGCTTCCAGGACCTGGGGAAGGGTCGCTCATCGAGGCTGCTGTGGGGGAGGGGAGCCAGGGGCCATGTTCCCAGGGTGTCAGACGGCGCGGAGCTGGGTGGGGCGGCGATGGCGCTGTCGCAACGGAAGGGAAGCCGGAAACCGCTCTTGGAGAAAGGGCCCCCAGATGTCAGCTGTGGGCCGGGGCCCGGGAGGGTGGGGCGGGTGGGCGGCGGCCGCGGCCTTTCCCCGCAGGGGTGGGACCCCTGGGCGTGGACCGCGTCCGGAGGCTCCGCGGATCCCGGAGGCCGGGTTGGGGGAGCTGCGCACGGCAGTCGAGCGCTGGCCGCTGAGCCCCGCCCCCCGGGGCGGGGGCCGGGGCGTGGGGGCGGGGCCGGGGCGTGGGGCGGGGCCTGGCGCGCGTGCGCAGTGCGCCCCGGGCAGCCATGCCGGAGCCGCGCGCGCCGTCGCCGCTGCGGGTGAACGCCGCCTTCGCGGCTCGCTACCGTCGCTACCGGGAGCGCGAGGAGCTGCAGCGGCGTGAGTGAGGGGCGCCTGCCTGCCTGCGCAGGGAGGGTGGTGGGGAAACCGGGGGCCTCACTGGGCCCCCCAGGCTAATGACCGCGGTGTGGCCTCCATAGTGAAGGATCGCTACGGGGACCGCGACGACGACGGCGACTCCAGCTCCGAGAGTGACTCCAGCGACGAGCGAGTGGTGAGCCCCCGGCCCGGAGCACCCAGGGGGCTGCAAGACCCGCCCGCCCCCAGCCCTCGGGGTCCAGGAATTCTCCTTCCCTCCCAAGAGTGGATCCTCCGTCTGTCCTCTGGAAACCTCCTTTTCCAACCCTTCAACCCCAACAGTCTATTTTTCTAACTTTTTGGGGGG
>PVHP010025464.1:0-25273 GCA_004024765.1 Zapus hudsonius | reverse complement strand
GCAGAGAATGACAGAATGAACAAGGGACCCACAGCCACAGCCATTCAGTCAACACAGGATAAGCCAGTGAGACAGAAACCAACGATTCTCGACACAAAAACCCCTAAGCTCACATTAAAGCAGCCTTAATACTCACCCACCACGACTCAGGGAACTGAGCGGAAGAGGGGGCGGAAAGATTGTGAGAGCCGTGGTGGGGGAGACTGTCCGGAGGCATGGCACCCCTCAGTAACAACACACTTGGGTCAGGAGAACCCGGCTGAAGACTGGGCTACCCATGGTCCCCTACCACAAAGACTGATCCAGACGGCCCATGGAGGAGGATATCCAGCTGAATGGAGATGGGGAGGGGGAGCAATGAGGAATTGGGGATAACAACTCATTGTTGGCCCACTAAACAATGTAACTCATTATGGACAATAAAAAAGAAAAAAAAATTGGTGTTTGCAAAACTAGATATCTACCTGCAGAAAAAATAAAATTAAATCCACACCTCTAAACCTTTACAAAGATCAATTAAAATGGATCAAAAGCATTTATGGTTAAATTCTAAAACTTCCAAAGGAAAGCATAGAAATACACTGGAATTTATAGGTATAGGTAAGGCATTCCTTAACAGAATTTGAATAGCATAAGAAATAATTCAAAGAATCAACAAATGGGTCTAGATTAATTTTTAAAAAGTTTTTACCAAGACAAACTGTGGTGGCATAGGCCTTTAATCCCAGTACTAGGGGGCAGGGGGAACAGAGGTAAGAGGATTGCCATGAATTCTACAACAACCTAGCACTACAGAGTGAATTCCCGGTCAGCCTTTGCTAGAGTTAGACCCCACCTTAAAAATGTTTCTACACAGCAAAGGTAACTATTAGCAAAGCAAACAGAAAATCTATAGAAAGTGTGAAAATTTTTGCCTGTTATTCTTCTGATAAGGGAAGGATATTAAGAATATATAAAGAACTATAAAAAGAAAACACCCTCAAAACTACAAACCAGTAAGTGGACTAATTAACATATTGTTCTCTTAAAAAACCTGTTAATTTTCAAAATCCTTAGCCATCAGGAAAGTGCAGATTAAAACCACTTTGACATTCCACCTCACCTTAATCAAAATGGCTACCATCAAAGGAAAAAAATGACAATAAATGCTTGTGTGGCTGTGGGTAAATCCGTTGTTTGTGGGAATGTAAATTGTTGAAGCCACTATGAAAATCAGAACGGTGGTTTCTCAAAAAGCTAAAAAAATGAATTACTGTATGACCCAGCTTTGTCACTACTGACATATTCCCAAAGGACTCCATGCCCTACAACATAGATACTTGCTCATCCATGTTCACTTCTGCTTATTCATAGTAGCTAGGAAGTGGAATCAACCTAGATGTCCATCACCTGGTGACTGCATAATGAAGCTGTGCATATACACAATAAAATTTCATTCAGCTATAAAGAAAAATGAAGTTATGAAATCTACAGGAAAATGAATGGGACTGGTAAAACTTATACTAAGTGAGGAAAGGCCTAGAAAGACAACATCATATGTTCTCTCGCAGATGCAAATCCTAACTTTCAATGTTTGTATTATGTAAATAGGGAGCAGAGATGAAAACTAGAGGAAGGAAAGGACCCAAGAAAACATGAAACATAAAAGCACACAGGAGGCCAAGGCAGGAGGGAACAGGCAAGAGGGGCAGAAGGGAAACAAAAATCAAAATTTGTTTGAAAAATACCATAAAGAAAACCATTTCTTTGCATGCTAATAAAAATAAATAAAATGGGGAAAATATTAGCAAGAACATTTTCTCCATGGACCAATCTTCCTTTACTCTTGTGATTCCTGTTCGTTTTTCCCTTCTTTCATCAGTTACTGAAAACCCAGGTAGTTTCTGACCCTCTGAAGGTAATCAAAGAAAAGATTCCTTCTTTACCCCACCCACAAGTAAAAGGAAATAGATCAGAATAAATATATTGATATATTTTATTTAATCCAGTATGTTCAAAATATTATTTTGTCATGTAATCAACACCAAACTTTCATGAGGTGTTTTATTTTTGTTTTTACTCAGTCTTTGAAACTCAGCGTGGCACCTCTCAATTTGGACTTATTGCACATCAAAACTCCAGGAGAACCCCTTCCAGCAGAAAGCCTTTACAAATTCAGGTCCACAGCTGCTAGAGCTGGAGGGGCACATGGGAGTGTGAGCCCAGAGTGAGCTCTCAGGTGGACTCCCCACTGAGCAGAAAATGTGGATCTGACATAGTCCAGAAGCACACTCAGCCACCAGGGGCCCCCCAACATGGGAACACTGTGCCATGACAGGAAGCTTGCTAAAGTTTTGGAAACTAGATTCCCTAAAACAGGAAACCAATAGGCTTCCAGAGAGAACCTCCGCTACTCTTTAACTAAGAAGAGTGAATATATATATATATATATATCAGAATATCCCTGTAATGACCAGATTTATCTATCTGCTTTTATTCACTGTTCTCACTTTTGATTGGAGAATCTGCTCTAGTTTACAGATGGAGGAAAATACTGGGGAGAACAAAGGTACATCAATACATCAAGAAGAGAGAGACCACTGTGTACCATGAGATGGGTCACCTCACCTCATCTGCCCCAGGCCTGGAAGTCATTACAGGGGACATGGTGATATGAATACTGCTCTCATGGCTAGCCTGAAAACCAGTTCCAGGGAATAGTAACAGACTTTGGTCACTCAAAACCTCATCAAAACAGAGATTTAAAGCCTACAGAGAAAGCAACACTAAGTCCTAGATCTCTACCTTGCCCACCAAGGTTCAGGGAGCATCTCAAAAAGGCGGCAGAAAGATTGTAAGAGCCTCAGGGTGAGTGGGAATAGCCTGAGACCCTGCAAAGACTCACTGAGGCCTCTTGGGCCCCACGATGAATGGCAGTAACCCCAACAAAGACCTTCAGCAGAATTGGGACAGGGGAGAGGGAGTCTGTATGTGCAACCTTTTTATTAAAAAAATCAATACAAGTCTTAAAGCTCTCCAATATGATCTAGTATGCAGACAAGGGATGGAGTTGTTCCCAGGACACTGTGACAACAGGAGTTGACAGCGGCTGCCCACCTGAGCAACCAACAGAGAAGGAAGGCCTGGCCTGCTGGCAACCCTCCCAGGCACTTCATCAGCCAGTGTTCCCTCCTGGGTGAGCCTGCTGCTTTCTCTTGGGGGGTGTTTCAATGCTTCCTGCACCACCCAGCTGGGAGACAGCTGAAAGGAGATTTATTTGAAGAGAGAAAATGACTTCCTGTCCCTGCCGGCAGGACACCAAACACAGTACATAGATGCTTCAGGAGCCCCAGGAGCCTCTGTTTCCCAGCTGAGCCATTTGTCTTGCTCCCCAAGGCTCTCAGAAAAGCAATATCTCCCAAAATGTTTAGGAAAAGAAAAGTTGATCAACCTCCAGCATCCTATTATGCTTCTGTTTCCCTCTGGCTTCTTTTGAAACCATCCTGGCTCTGACATCACATTGTTAAAAAAGACAAAAACCCTTGAAGGTCAAAGCACAAATCAAGATGCACAATGTCAGAGGAAGGCCCAGGAAGGCCCTGCATCACACGAAGTTATTTAGTTTTAAGTTAAAAATCTGCCTGCGTTGACATGTGATGCTCCCAGGGGCCCAAGTTTCTGGACTGCTGGGAAGCTGCTGCCCAATATGGTGCCTGGAACATTTTAACGAGACCCCTAGCAGAGATCTAGTATCCAACAGGAAATGTTTGCCTTATAAGGAAGTCGCCTACCTGAGACTTAGACTGAAACATTCTTCTCATGTTTCTTTTCCAAAAGGCTGTATAAATGCATACGCCATGTTTATAGTTCTCAAAAGCCACTTGCTGTCGACTTTCTGCAAAAGTAATCCCTGTCTCATCTCCCTGACACCAGTCTGAAGACTGAACCCAAGGTCTCTCCCATGCAAGGTAAATACTCTGACACATGGGCAGCCCTCACCACGCCTGTGTCTAAGCAGAGGCAAGAATAGCCTTTGCTTCTAGAAGCCAATCACAGATGCATGAAAGAGCTGTGGAGAAATGTGTCTGATGCTTAAGTTACCCATCTGTGATTGTTTAAAAATATTTTTATTTATCTGTTTTCAAGCAGAGAGAAACAGAGTGAAAGAGAGAGAGAGAGAGAAAGAGAGAGAGAGAAAGAGTGGGTGTGCCAGAGCCTCTAGCCACTGCAAACAAACCCTAGATGGTTTATAGATTGCAAAAGTACCTTCCAGATGCTTGACAAGTTTATTTTTAGAACTTCTTTATGTGAGTTATGTGAGTTTTACCATTTGCGTCTATTTTCCTTACTTTTCTTTTATAATTGTCATATTGTATGTACATTTATGGGATACAGTGTTATAATTGGGTACATGTATATAATATACAATGATCAACTCAGGGTAACTAGAATTTCTATGTATTAGGAACTTTAAACTCTTTCCCTCTAATTATTTTGAAATATATAGAAAATTTCTCCAGATTATATTTATGGAATTTGTTATAGAATTTTAGAATTAGTTCCACCATCTGTATGTCAATACCTATTGTCTAGCCCCTCACTCTTTCTCCCGTCCCCTTCTGCTGCAGTGAGCTTTGTGTTGCTGGCACAAAGCACTGGACCAAAAGCAGGTGGTGGAGGAAGGGGTTTATTTTAGCTTACAGACTCGAAGGGAAACTCCATGATGGCAGGGGAAAAGGTGCCATGAGCAGAGGCTAGACATAACCTCCTGGCCAACATCAGGGGACAACAGCATCAGGAGAACGTGCCAAACACTAGAAAGGGGCAGCTGGCTACAACACCCATAAGCCTGACCCCAGAAACACACCTCCTCTAGTAAGGAACCAATTCCCAAACTGCCACCAGCTAAGGACCCAGCATTCAGAACACATGAGTTTATAGGGAACCACCAAACACAAACCACCACCTTCCTAGCCTTTAGTAATCACTACTCTCTACTTCTATGAAATATTTTTGGCTTCAACAAATGAGTAAGAATGTGAAATATTTGCCTTGCTATGTATGGCTTATTTCTGTTCATTTGGATTAAGAAATTGGGCATCAGCTGATCCCCTTACCCAGCACTAGCCTGGAAGCTGACCCACACTTACTCTTGGTCTCACCACAGACTAGTCCAGCTCCCACTATGGGTCATATATATCTCATGGCTTGCACAGCACTTTCCCAGTTCCTCTTGAGCCACATCTCCTCCAGCTATGTGCCCTCTTTCCCTTTATCTGTACCACTGTGCTGCCCTGGATACACCAGTTCTCAGACAATGCAATCTTATTGGCTTATCTATTCAAACACATGAAAGTATTACACTGCTCTGTTTGTATCTTTCAGAAGGCAACAAGAACCTGGGACAAACCGAACTCCACCAAAGGGACCTGATGTGACAAGGGACACCCAAGCAGGAGATGATCCATGTAGAGCCCTAATACAACCGCTAAGGAAGTGGGATGATGAGCAAAACATTATTCCCACAGCAAGGCAGATAACCTATTGAAAGACAATGGAGAGAGGCACCAAGGGTGCCCAAAGTTGTCCAAATCACAAACTTAGAGACACCCACTATGACTCAGGGAAATTTGTGGAAGAGGGGGCGGAAAGAATGTAAGAGTCATGGGGGGGGAGAATAACTAATGCAGAAAAGGGAATGTCATCATGGATTCAATGGCTTTATCCAATAACCTGATACTGAGCATATTGTTGTGTTAATATGTATAATTTTAAGCCAATAAAAATGTTTTTTAAAAAAGTATTACACTGAAGTGCTGTTATAATCAATTAAAATAGATCTCCAATGTTCATTGTTCTCTCTGTCTTATCCTTAGCACCCATTACTTAGATGCCTTTGATTTAGTTTTTGTGGTGCTGGGGACCAAATCCAGGGCTTTGCACATGCTAAGCAAAGGCTCTACCACTGAACGAGATCCCCATCTACTCAGATGACTTTTAGTTAGTTCACTTGTGCAGACAGACCTCTATGAGGTCTGAAGGCTCATATGCCATCACCTATCATACCCTATCCAAACATCACCCTTTACTGTGAATGTGGTAGCTACATGAGTCAGGACAGGCCCTCACAACAACATGCCACAGGCTGGGGATCCCTAAACATCAGAAATGTATCCAGTCTCAGTTCTCAGGACTAGAAGTCTACCCACAGCTAGCTTTCTCCTGGAGCCTCTTACAGGGTGTGAGGATGGACACCTTCTACTTGACCTTACACAGTGCTCCTTCTTGTGACAGCTTCAGACAAGCTCCATAGACCCCCTTCCTTTGAGTGGGAGGTGTCTAGCTAGAGCTCAAACCTAGGCACTAAAACTAATTGGTCAGGTATGAACCAACCACCTGTCTCCCTGCTCACCTGGGGCAGGAAATACTCACTGAACAGATAATTCTGTCTCTTCTTTCCTTACATGGTCTAGCAGAAGGATTCAAGTAAGGAAGGGCACCTCACCACAGCCATTACTCTGTGGTGAGGGGCTAGATTTCTCTTCCACATGAACCTTTCCTTCTCATGATCTTTTCTTTTCCTGCTTGTTTAGCTGAACAGCATGGATTTTGTTAAAACCTCTCCCACATGTTCTCCCCACACTGGTGGCTGGACATGGTGGTTGGGCTGCTTCCCCTATCTCTTTCCCAAATCCTCTGAACTAACACCAATTTAAAATAAATGTGTGTGATAAGAAAATGCTCTCTATTGAAGTTGTCCAATTCTTTGGCATTCTGAGATACGAACTCTGGGGAAAGTACAGTGGTGAAGCCCCAGGGTTCACCTGCTGTTTCCGGTTCCTGGTACACTCTCAGTGTCCATGTCTACTCTGTTATAAGGACATCAGCTATGTTGTACCCTGTTTTAACTAAATGGCTTTTTAAGCACCTGTCTCCAAATATAGGCACATTCTGAGATGTTGAGGGTTAGGCTCACAACATATAAATTGTGACTCACAAACAATTTGGCCATAACAATGTCCACCATGAAAGCCCTCACAGGTACCCTTAAGGGGGAACTACTTTCCAGCTTTTATTTGGGTCTGACTCACTCTAACATTTAATTTTAATTCTTAAAGACATAATTTGTTCTTTGGCCTTTTAATTTATCAGTCAGGAAACTGAAACTTCTGTTGTTATAACTATTTCATTTTTTAAATTTTAAATAATTTCCCTTGCTTTTACTGCGGTCCTGGCCCACAGAACTTGTCACTGCTCCCAGGGACCATAAGTCAAGCTCTCATCATGTGGGTCCAAAGCTAGCTTGGGTGCTGACCAAGGTGCAGCATGTGTGACTCTTGGCACTTCTGGGTTCCCTAAACAGGAAGGAGGTCAGCCAGCACTCAGAGAAAATAAAGTCCCTGTCACCCTTCCTCAAAAACAAAGTACAGAATAAGGCAGATAAGCTCCCTTTAACCAGCCTCACATGCTACCTAAACTGAAGCCTGTTAAAGTGACCTTAGAGTATAGAACATCACATTTCAGGAAGAAAGCTTCAAGCATGCATAACCCTTATTAAGTGAATTCAGATTTATGAATTCAGATTTACTAATTTCAAAATTCAGCGTAGGATCGGGGATACACCAGCCAGTCTCTGTGGTGTGGAGATGGGGAGCAATTCTTTAGAATATACCTTCCCACTCTATGGCTCTTACATTCTTTCCACCCCTTCTTCCACAATGTTCTCTGAGCCTTGGAAGGCATGTTATAACTCTCTTTAGTGTTGAGATCTCAGCAGCTTCTGATTTTCTGCTTTACAGACTTCTGAGTCTCCTAGCTAAGTACCACCATTTCACTGGAGAAGGGAAGCCCCTCAGTAGAGTGAGGGTGGGGGAAGGGGAGAGAGAGCATAAGAGTATAATGGGATGGGGATATGACCAATTTGCAAAATGTTCATATAGTGAAGTTCTCAATCAAAAGAAAAGAGAAATATGCTCTGTCACACTGTATACCTTAAACTGTAAAACATTAAACACCAATTAAAATTAAAATATTTTTAAAAGAAAAAGAAAGCCAGGCACACAAACAAGGACTACAGTGGCATTGGGACACATACTTTCATCAGCTAACTTTAGTTTTTAGCACCAAATCTTGTTGAATCTGAAACCACTATCATGTGCTCTGTTCAGGGGCCTTATCTCTAGACAGTAGACATTCCTCCGCATGCTAAATTAGCTCTGTGTACCACTGCTATTTCTGGGAGATGGTTAATCTAAAGTTAATGCTGAAATTTGATCCCCAGTGTAACAGAATTGAGAACATTCAGGACACTGAAGAGCGTGAGGTGATTAAGAGGCTTAATGCTTTTCTCTAGAGAGTGAACCATGGTTGGACTGTGAACCTTCTGGATTCAAGCATAGGCAGGGCTTCATGAGGAGGCGCATCCGCCTCCAACCTTCAGTGCCATGCCTGTTCACCCTGCCTCCCAACATGGTCACCTGTGTCTGCTAGGGTCATTCAGATGAAATTCCAAGGTCACATAAATGGGTTATCACTGAATAAAGAGCAACATGGATTACTTGGGTAATTAAGCACAAGCACTCCTTAGGGCTCACACTCACAGGCACAATGGTTCTCCAAAGATTATGTTTTAATGTGTAAAGCTTCCCACCATGGATTGACCTGCAACCCTCTTTCTGGAATTACCCTAAGCATTTGTATTCAAGGAACATTCTTTAGAGTGGGAGAGAGGACCAGAATTAGAAAAATGTCAGGAACCAGAACCCACTTTAGTCACATACACACACAAATGGAGAATGAGAGGTCATGGTTCAAATTGTTTCTCTCTACAAAAGTGTGAGGGAGAAACTGCTTAAAATTTGATCTACTGCAAAACTGTTCTGAGATTATGTAAAATGCCTTGTCTGTTTCATTCTAAAACAAGGATCTCCTCTCATAAATTTGAGTCCCAAAGTACCAGATTTGGGGAACTAAACACATTGTCACTGTTTCTGAATGCTCAGCTCTCAAAGCAGACATTTCTAGGATCAGAGCCAGCAATCTCTTCAGGTGTCCCATTGTCGGCACTGGTTCTAATACACTCCCTTGAGTGTCAGAAATCCCGTGTGCAAAGCTGTCTCCCTATTCCCTGTGACCACACGGAAACATCTTCCTGCCAGATGTTTGAAGGCAACCTCCAAGTCTTCTTCAGATTCCCTTTCCCAGTCCAGCAGGCTTTGCCTTATTCTTTTCATTCCCCAGATGAACAGCTTATAAATCTTCGAGCCCTGTCATTATGCCAGCTAGGAGTTATTCAGTGACTCTCCCAAACACAGTTTCAAAATAAACTGTCATAGTACTACATAAGTAGAGGATATGCTATTGCTTAGTCATTCCTACGTTAAATGATTTTCACAGTTATAAGTGTTGTATGCAGGGTGTGTGCTGTATGCACATGTATGAGCTGATGCAGTGACTAGAGAATGCCTGGGGTGTGTTCTCCTCAAGAGTTCCAGGGTTTCTTACTGATACCCTTGTCAAACCAAGGGTTCTCTGGTCACTGCTCCCCAAAGCACTAGGGTTACAGATGTGTGTGGCCATGCCCAGCTGTATGCATGGGGTCTAGAGATTCAAATTCAGGTGGTCTCAAGTTCCCTTGGGCCCTCATGGGGGAGAGGGCACAAAGCAGCTGGTCACAAGGAATTTGCAAAAAGAAACAGGAAGTGAGGCCAGGCAATAAAACCTGAAGTCCTGCCTACAGTGTTCTACTTCCTCTGGCAAGTCTATATCTCCTATAGTTCCACAACTGTCAAAATAGTGCAAACAGTGGGGGACAAAATGTTCAAACACATGAAGCTATGGGAAACATTTCACATTCAAACTGAAATATCATCATAAACACAAGGTAACACTATAGAAATGTCAACATGCACTGAGACTAACCATAGCAACAACAAAACTTAAGCCAGGACTGCATTAAAAACCCAACAGACCGGTGGGAGAAAAGATTGCTCAGTGGTTAAAGGTGCTTGCCTTCAAAGGCTAAGAACTTCAGTTCGATTACCCAGTACCCACATAAAGCCAGATGCATAAAGGGCCACATGTGTCTGGAGTCCACTTCTGGTGATAGAAGGTCTTGTCACATCCTCTCTCTCTCTCTCTCTCTCTCTCTCTCTCTCTCTCTCTCTCTCTCTCTCTCTCTCTCTCTCTCTCCCTCCCTCTCCCTCCCTCCCTCTTTCTGTCTCAAATAAATAAATTTTAAATTATTTTTAAAAACATAACAGAAAGAAATATTTATTAATTTCTAGACACAAATGAGTGTTTCCTTAGCATCTACTATATTTTAACAAAAAATTGAGACATTTGAATAAAATAGAGGGAAAACACAACAAATACTCTCAAGAGACAAGGTAATAAAAGAAATCAGACTCGGGGCTGGGGAGATGACTAGGTAGGAAAGAGTGCTTGCCATGCAAGCAGAAGGACCTGATTTAAATCCCAACCACCCACATAAGAAACTGGGCATAGCCATGCACCCCAGTAACCACAGTCCTAAGTGGGCAGAGACAAGGGAATTGTTGGAACTGACTGGCCGGCCACAGTCTGACTGAACAAACAGCATCTCAGTGAGATACTCTGTCTCAAGGAAATAATACAGGAAAGCAATACAGGGGTATACCCCACATTCTGTTCTGGTCTCCTCACACATATGTACTGGATGTATACATGCAACTACATACATACAATATGCATAAGATACATAAGCCACCTCTCTTTCTCTCTCTCTCTCACAAAGAAATCAGAGTCACATGATATTTTTACTTTGTAAATTTTAAATAACAGATTAATATATTAATAAGCTTAATGGAAAACATACAAGATCAAATGGGGACTATGAGCAGTGAAATGGAAAGCATGCAGATCCAATGACATGCTGAACTGAATCCACATAAACAACTATGACAAGTGCCTTTGACAGGCTCACTAGTAGACTTGACAAGTGTGAGAAAGTAATCAATGAACTTGAAGATAGATCAATTAAAAACTACCCAATTCGAATGCAGATCTGTATAGCCATCATGGACGTTGGTATGGATGGTCCTCAAAATAACATAAATAGAATTGTCCTGGATACACATGTGGAGGGGTCTAAGTTGGCACACCACAGACATACCTGTACATCCATGCCTACCACTGAACTACTCATAGCAGGCAGGTTATTGAATAGAATAGATGAAGAGACGAAGAAAATGTGTACAATGGAATTTCATTCTGCCATGAAGAAGTAGATTATGTATGTCACTGTTTAAAAAAAAAAAAGGATGGGACTAGAGATCATCGTGTTACCAAAATAAGCCTGACTTAGCAAGACAAATGCTGCATGCCTTCTCTCATATGTGGATTCTAGATTTAGGGGAAAATATAAAACACGTGAGCGTAGAAGAGGGACTCTTTGGTGGAAAAAATGGGAACAGCAGGAAAGGCGAGTAGAACAAGATGAGTTAATCTGGGCATGAACACAGGGTAAATATAATCAAAATATGTGATATACATGAATGAAATGTCATAAACAAACCCATTATTCTGTATGTGAGTTTAAAAAATACTCAAAAAAAAAACCTACCAAAGAAGGAAAAAGAAAGCAGCATCCAATTAGTGTGAGACAATATCAAGCTTTGTAATATGTGCAACTAGAACCCCGGAAGTTTAACAGATGAGAGAGAAACTGGTAGAAAAAAATAGCTAAAGAACTTCTGAAGTTAATGATACCACATCACAAATTTAAAAAATACAGAAAGCACCAAATGCCAAAAAAAAAAAATCAGAACCAAACCTAAACAACATTATGTACAGAAGAACAAAGAATGGCATCAGACATCTTGTCCAACTAAGGAATGGAATACTGAGGAGCACAAGAGGCTTTGTTGGGAGAGTGGAAGAAAATATTTAGAATTAGATCAAGATGATATTTGCACATCATGAAATCACTTATAAACTTGAGGTTTTATACTTTAAATAGTTGACTTTAATTTCACCTCAGTTATAAAACAATTTATCACCAAGACAATTTATAAGAGATGAAGGTATATAAAGATAGAAGCAATAAACTTACCAGGAAGTATAATAATTTTAAATAGGTATGAACCTATGAGAAGTACACTTATAAATATTTATAAATAAATAGTTAAGAGTAAGGGACTGGGCTGGAGAGATAGCTCAGCGGTTAAGGCACTTGCCTCCAGTGCCTAAGCCCCCCCCCTTCTATTCCCCAGGACCCACATAAGCCAGACCCACAAGGTGGTAGCCCTGGTGTTCTCTCTCTCTCTCTCTCTCTCTCTCTCTCTCTCTCTCTCTCTCTCTCTCTCTCTGTATCTCTCTGCTTGAAAATGAATAAATAAAATATTTTTTAAAAAAGAGTAAGGGACTTCACAATACCCCACTTTCAACCATAAATAAATCATCAATAAAGAAACAGAGGGTACAAATAACACTACTGTCTGGTTGCACCTAACAGGCATATACAGAATCATGTACCCCACAACAGAACACACATCCTTACTTGAAAGGGAAATGTCTTCCAGAAGATGTATTAGGTCACAAACAATTATTAGCAAAAGTATTTTTTAAAATCACTAAAATCATTCATGAGGAATGTTGATGCTAAAATCAAAACTTCCAAACAAAATACTAGTAATTTCAATTCAACATTTTAAAAGAATTTGTACTACAACTAAACAAGAAATATATTTATAAAATTCATGATGGCTTCACCTAAAAATGAATGCAATATATCCCATTACAAAATGAAAGATACAGACCTCTAAAACAACATGAAAGAGGATGTGAGGCGATTCCACACGATTTCATGGTAGGAGACAGTGAGGCTGAGGAGCTGGTTCAGAGGCTAAAGGCCCTTCAGTTCCTCAGCACTCATATAAAGCCAGACACAAAGGAATACAAGTGGCAAGAGATCCTTGTGTGTGTGTGTCTCTCCCCCACACATGCAAATAAATGAACTAATTAATTAATAAATATAAAAAATATTTAACGGCCAAAGAGAACAAAAAATCACCTCAAAATAATGGCTATATATTATGAAAAGTACACAGCTAATGCCATAATTCAGTGGTAAAAACTAAAATCTTGGGACTCGGGAAATGGCTCAGTGGGTAATGTGCTCATCATGAAAGCATGAGGACTTGAGTTCAGATCCCCAGCATCCATGAAAAATGGCAGACATGGTGATGAATGCCCATCATTCCAGTGCTGGGGAGGCAGAAACAGGGAATACCTGGGGCTCACAGAGTAGCTAGTCTATCCAAACAGGTGAACTCCAGGCTCAGTGAGTAACCCTATCTCAAAGAATAAGGTACAGTAATGGAGGAAGACAACTCAGGTCGAACTCTGCCTTCCACAAGCACATGCATACACATTTGCTAATATGCCCACACACAAACATGTGCATCCACACACATACTGAACATGCATACATGTATGTGCATGCAATACACACAGAGAGAAAAGAGAGAAAACTGTATGACCAACAACAGGACAAAGATGACTTCTCTTTAATATACTACTTGGAAGTTCCAACCAGGGTAATTAGGCAAGAAAAAGAAATAAAAAGCACCAAAACTGGAAAGGAAAAAGTAAAACTGTCTCCTATGAATAAATAAAGCATTCAATACAAAAGGCGAGAGGAAGTACTAGACTTCATAAATGAATTCAGCAGTTTCCAAATAAAAAAATAAACACCCCCATTAATATGTATAACTTTAATGATTTTTCTATCATTAAAATAAATTTAAGAATCAACAAGTAAAAACCTCTGAAGCCCACCATCAGAATGGGAGGCAATCTATGCCAACTAATCCACGGACACAGGCCTAATATCTAAAACCTACAAAGAACTAAAAAAAATTTAATAATAAAAAAATCAAACAGCCCTCTCACAAAATGGGCACAGAACTCAGAAGAGGAAATACAAATGACCTACTCTTATTTAAGAAAATGTTCAGCGTCACTAATCATCAGGGAAATGCAAATCAAAACAACAATGAGATTCCACCTCGCTCCAATCACAATGGCAATCATTAAAAAGTCCAACCAACAGCAATAGATACTGGTGAAGATGCAGGGGAAAAGGAATCCTCATTCACTGCTGGTGGGATTGCAAACTTGTACAACCACTATGGAAAGCAGTATGGAGGCTCCTGAACAGGATGGATATAGAGCTACCAGTGGACCCAGCTATCCCTCTACTGGGCATCTACACCCAAGATTCCTTGTCAAAGCAAAAAGGCATTTGCTCAACCATGTTTCTAGCAGCTCAATTCATAATAGCAAAGAATTGGAATCAACCTAAATGCCCATCACTGGACAAATGGATATCAAAGTTGTGGTACATATATAGTATGGAATTCTACAAAGCCAAAAGGAAAATTGACATAATGAAATTTAAAGAAAAGTGGATGGACTTGGAGCTGATCATTCTTAGCAACCTCACACAAGAACAGACAGTCAAGCACCACATATTTTCCCTCATATGTGATCCCTAACCACGTTAAGCCTGAACATTAAGAAAACCTGTCAGATGAAGTGAAAGATGGAAAAAGGGGTTCAAAGGAGTTGGGGGGAAAGGGAGGGTGGGGGGACTCACACACCAATCTAAACCAATAAGGAAGGATACCTTAAATAATCATGCAGTAAACACTCTAAGAAACCAGGGACATAGTCAGGTAAGAGAGGCCCTGAATAGGGCAGGAGGTGGCCTAATGCCAAGACAAACAGCTCTGGTCCGTAACTCCTGGTCCCAGTCATTGGTTACTTCCCACACTGAGCTGTTGATCACAGAGACCCATGAGGTCCCCTAAAATAAGACAGGCTTATGTCAAAGCTCTTGAATACCCGCCCTGCCAAAAGGTAAGACCCTATTGCTGAAGAAACCTCAGATTATCATCATACAACATCGAGAGACCCTGCTTAATCAAGAATGGTATCCAGGGCTGGAGAGATGGCTCAGCCGTTAAGGCACTTGCCTCCAGTGCCTAAGGCTCCTGGTTTAATTCCCCAGTACCCACATAAGCCAGATCCACAAGGTGGTGGCCCTGGTGCTATCTCTCTCTATGTCTATCTCTATCTCTCTTTCTCTCTCTGCTTGAAAATGAATAAATAAAATTTTAAAAAAGAATGGTATCCAGCCCCCAGATGGTAGCATGTACAGTGCTGGAAAGCATTACATGACCTGCCAGGGGAAATTGACCAAAGATATTCTGAGAAAGCAGAGGTCGTTGATATACAACACTGAATGATGAAGACTGATAGAGACCAGTAATGTCAAGAAGTGCTCACCCATGGCAATATTGGCACTAAACCTGGGTGTGTAATCACTGGCATGTTAATTGGCTAAGAGATCTGCTCAGGGACAGGTAACACTTAACTGGAACTGGGATCCATGGTAATCCCATATGACAACCAAGAATCTGGGCTACAAGGGGAAACCCCCACTAAACAGAGATCTACAGAAAGGCCATGCCCATTAGAATCTTGACAGATTTACAAAGATTGTCTCATTTAACCTATACCGATCTCACTCTCAGTTGGAGATTCTGTTTGTATGTTTCAGAAGCCAGCAAGAACCTTGGAATCCATTCCCACCAACAGGAGATGTGACCTGTCACCTAGGCAGGAGATGAACCACCCATAACTTATGATATAAAGCCCAAACAAAACCTTCGAGGAAGCAATGAGATGAGCAAGAGACCTACCTCCACAGCAAGTCAGATAACCTGTGAAAAGATAATGGAGACAGACATTGAACATACCCAACACAACCTAATGCAGAATTATAGGGATTCTTAAGACCTCAACAGTAAAGCAGACCTAAAACTCATGCACCATGACTCAGGGATCTGCTCGGAAAATTGGGCAGATACCTGGTAAGAGCCATGGTGGGGGAGAGAGAAAAAAAAATCTGGCTACCTCTGGTACAGTCCACAACTCCCTGTCCTATGGACTGGTCCAGCAAGCCCACGTAGGAAGGCCCCCAGTGGGGTGGAAACGGGGAGTAGGGAAATGGGGATACCACCATTAGACTTGCTCATGCAATGCATCTAATTATTTATAATAAATATGAAGAAAAAAATCTCGGAAGCTTCTAGAAATAGCACAGGGTAAAAAATAAATGGCATCCCATTTGACAATGACTTCTTGGGTAAGACACAAAAAGTACAGACAAAAGCAAAAATATACAAATGACTACATCACATCCCTTCTATGCAACAGAGGAAGCATTCATCTGAGTACAAAGGCAACCATGTCTAATTATTAATATATCTAATTATCTAATTATTATACTAATATATCTAATTATTGACAACTAATATGGAAAAAGAGCTAAAGATCTTAGATATATTAGCCCAAGATATAAACACATAAAAATGTTTGCCATCATGAGTCATTAGTAGAGTATGAACTAAAATCACTAGATACCCTTTCACATACTAGAATGACTAACATTCAAATCTGATAGAACCAATTGCTAACTAGAATGCAGACAAACTCTCGTAAACTACTGATGGAATTCAAAATGACATGGCAACTATAGAGAGTTAAGCATCACAATCTCACCAGCACTTTTGTGAGAGAAAGGAAAGCCTACCCCCATACAAATACCTCAGGGCAGACTGTGGTCTCTTTAGCAGTGAAATAACATTCAGGAGTGTAAAGACACAAAAAAACTGATACATTAAACACCTTGCTTGCATCTCAATCCCATCATGCTTAGTGAAGAAAGCTAGATC
This sequence comes from Zapus hudsonius, assembly GCA_004024765.1. Taxonomy (NCBI): domain Eukaryota; kingdom Metazoa; phylum Chordata; class Mammalia; order Rodentia; family Dipodidae; genus Zapus; species Zapus hudsonius. The sequence goes on along the minus strand of PVHP010025464.1, from coordinate 8,513 downwards.
ACTTTTCTATGAGACTCTGGAAAAAGAAAAACTATGGAGACAAGAATAGACAAACTCATGCCAAGGTCTCAGAGTAGAAGGCAAACTTTTATGGTTATGGAAATCTGTCCCAACTGAGCTAATTGTTGTATAAATGTACATATTTTCCCAAATCAGTGGAAGAAATAGCAAATTTTACTGTATGAAATTATACCTCAACTGCGTAACCTAGTACATTGGTCTATGGTTGTGGCATCTGCTGTATGCTCCCATCAGAGTGCAAGCCCATGATGTCAAGGAAAGGGCCAGATTTGTTTCTGTTCCCAGTAACACTTGGCTTAGTTGTACTGAGACAACATGAATCCACAGTGATAACTATTAGTAGGGTTGGAGATACAGGCAGAGGAGAAAAGCAGTGTCCTGTGTGGGCCCATAACTCTTGCCCAGGGAACAGAGATGGACTAACTTTGGTGAGATTTTCAAAGGAGCAGTAGCCAGGACATGTGGCCGGCCCAGTGTCTGCAGTTACAACAGCACCAGGGCTTCGGGCTGTTTACAAAGCAGGAAATCTCATTTTTCTCATCACTGACAATGCCAATTCATCTTGTTTATTCAACCAACTTTGAAAGAAGCAGAGCTGCACGGAACTAATGGAGTGGCTAATGTAGCTACGAATCAATGGAGCTTTGCTACTCCAAGCTGGCATCTTACATTGTGGGATACTTTTCTCCAAATGGACCAGAAATTTATCACATGTATAGCGCAGCCCAGGTTCACAAATACAAAGCTCAGAGCAAATTAGGTGTGTGCCATCTTATAAATATTTGGAAAAGGATTAATAAAACCTGACAATGATAGTGTTATCTATCCTCCTCACAGGTGCTTAAAATGCTCACCTAGTAAAAACCACAAATCAGCCTAGTGAAAAAAAATCACAGATTTGAGAGCAGAGCAATGCCTCCAGGGCCCTGCCGCTCACTTCTGCACCGTGCTCCCATGCCAGTTTATCCACTCGCTCAGTCATTCTTTGAACCTTTGCTATGTACTCTGACTCTCCATCGCACTAGTTCCTGGGGGTGGGAATCACAGACCAGTGGAGAGATTACATCAGTGCCTGCCTCCGTGGTCAAGAACTTGCCCCACTTGACCTCTTTGATCCTCTGCCTGTCATCCCCCAAGATCAGAGTTACTTCTCAATGAGAGGCATTCTTACTTCACAAATATGCATCCTACCTAGCCCTGTGTCATTCCACCTCTATGAAAGGAAGATCTTGTGTCATTCCCTAATGCACAGGAGTTCCAGAGAACCTCAGGATCCTGAAATCAATGGAGAGTAAGAACAGATACCAAGTGTCTGTAAGTTCCTGGACCACTCTGCAGCAAGCTGAATGTGTAAAGGTAGTCCTTTCTTACCTGAAGGAATCCTTGTCCTGATTCACCATGTTTTCTTGTGCTGTGAGTGGACTGTAAAATGTCTCTTAATAGTTAGTGTCAACCCACATCCTCAGAGACCCTCTATACAGACCCTCTGTAGAAACCCTTTGTAGTGATCCTCTAGAGAGAGGAACCTCCAGTAGAGGCCCTCTGGAGAAAGAAGCCCTTATGGAGACCCTCTATAGAGAGACTTTCTTGGAGGACTCTCTGTAGAGACCCTGTGTGGAGATTTTCTGCAGAGACCTTATGTGGAGCTCCTCTGTAGTAACCATCAAGAGAGACACACTAGCATGCAAGCAAATGGCACATGGCAACAACTTCATCACTGAAGAACTTCTTCTGCACCACAAGCTACACACAGAGGACCACTGTGGAATAGCCTTATATAGGGAAGGGCCTGGAGGGACAAGGCTCACTAGCTCCGGGAGGTGTGTGGGTCCCTGTATTAACCCTTCTCTTGCAGACCTTTCCCAGTGGGCATACTGAGGGATACTGACAGAAGTGCATTAAGCCAGCTGGCTCCTCACCTCTGTTTCTGTCTCTTGTTTGATCTTCAGTAGCTTATTTAGCTTTTGTTTCCTGGCTCAGTTAAATAGAATTTCTTGCACAGCTACCTACTGTGTGCCATTTGTGTCTTTGTGACCTTATGAAAGATGATCTGGAGATAGAGAGATGGCTCAGCCATTAAAAGGTGCTTGCTTGCATAGTTTGACAACATGGGTCTGATTTGTCAGTACCCACATAAAGTCAGATTTACAAAGTAGCATATGTGATATGTGTCTGGAGTTCATTTACAGTGGCTAGAGGCCCTGGTGTGTCCATATTCCTTCTTATTCTCTTTCTCTCTCTCTCTCTCTCTCTCTCTCTCTCTCTCTCTCTCTCTCTATATATATATATATATATATATATATATATATATATATATATTCTCTCTTTCTCCTGCCTCGTTCTCTCCTGCCTCTCTCATCTTTTTATCTCTCTCAAATAAATAAACTAAATATATTTTTAAAACATTATCTGCCCTGCACCACCAACATCTGGATTGGATGGGATGACTGTGGTCCCTTGCAGGGCTGAGTCTCTAGCCTCAGTGGATGATATGGACCATTCATTAAAAACATTAGCTCAAGCTCCCCAAAATAAAAATTGACCCATCCCCCAAGTTCTTCTAAATACAGAAAAAATAAGTATCGCTTGATCTATGCTTACAGTTGTTTAGGGAAGAGGGCTTTATGAGAGATGAGGAAGGTTATAGTCACATGAGCTGAGGAGACCCCTAGTCCAGGCTCCACATGTCTATCAGTGTCCATTTTCTTTCACTGATTCAATGCCGCTCGAGAGTTCTTAGTCAGAGAGCTCAGAATTCCAGTTTAGTCAGAAGCAGACTCATCAGAAATCCTAATAAGGACTTGTGTGTTGAGAGAGGTTGGGATAGAGCAGGTCAGGTGGGATTCTGTGAGTTTCTTAAGAAAAAGAAAACTCACATTCAGAGAACTATCTCAGTCATATCTTCAAAGAGCATGCCTACAGAAGGAGGAAGAAAAGCTGTGTGCCAGAAGCTCAGGGAACTTATGTGTCCTGGATGCACCAGCTCTGAGCTGGAGCCTCTTTGAAAACTAAGGAAAACACTGTGACACCTCATCTTCTAGGGAAGAAAATAGAAGACAGTCAAATAGGCCCCAGAAGCTCAGTCACCTATGGCTTAGTGCACAGTCTTGGAGTGTAATTAGTTCCCCTGAGAGGGGAGGGGAGGTAAGAGCACAGAGCACGCATGCTACCGGTTGGGGGGGGTGTCATGTGTGCAGACAGTGGTTCTGGGGGACCATACAAGGAAAAGTAAGTCGTGAAACTGGAAACTTAGAGGCATGGTCAGGCAGATCCAAGTGAGGTGGGAGAATACTTGGGTTATTACACCTTTGCTATTACTTACTGATGCTGTGTTGCAATCTAGGGACTGATGGTTAATAAATCATTAATAAATGTCTACAGGTGTTATAATACAATAGTGACCAATATTACTTTTTAAGACAAAAGAATTTCATCATAGCAATTTAACAGGAAAATATTGAGGCTGGGTTATGTGGCAGAGTATTGGAGCGCTTGTCTACCATGCATAAGCTCCCAGGTTCTGTCTATAACACCTCAAAAAAAGCAAAGAAATTAAATGCATGAACACATTTCAATAATGTTACCTCCAAATAACAGCATAGATTATATACTTTTTAGAAGAGTGTTTTCTTGTTGAAATTCCTTCTCCTTTCTTAAATGCCAATTTTCACCTGAAGTTGTACATACTGAAAAAGAATAAGAGAAAGCTAGCTTCTTTTAAGCAGTTTTAGTTAAAAATGAGGCCCAAAGAGAACCAGGAAATGTCACCCCTCATGCCGCTCACCCTGGCACAAGAATAGAGCTCTTGGCAGGAATGGAATTTGGGCCTGATGGAGACTGATCTACAGTGCCCCCTGCTACCCAGTCTAGTGGGCCCCCTAGATAAACAGCCCAGGTGGGCTGACACCCTCCAAATCTACAAACCAATCAGGTCTTCCCATTACTTTCCTGAATCTGATAAAGGATGCTGTCTTCCTCCTCTCCCTCTGTGTATGGGATTTCCCCCAAATTTACCCTGTGCTGCTTAGATACACTGGCTGGGTGGGAGTGAGGTGGGAGAGCAGAGCACTGTTTCTTGATCTGAATAATTCTCTGCTTGCCTCTGTTTTATACCTTGGAGTAGCTTCTCACTTTAATTGCATGTATGATTTTCCTCCGGTCTCCGAATCTACTATGTGCAGATTTATTTCCCTTATACTCCAGATCTACCACATGGGTGCTTTCTCAACTTTAGGCCTGCTACCTATGCAATTTCTTTAAACTTGGGGTAATCATGAGTGTGACTCCCTTCATTATTCATTGTTCCTCTAAATTTCTTGGTCTCTGCTTTGATATCCCCCCCTGCTATTCTTCCTTGAGCCCCACAGTTTGCCCTCTTAACTTCTCTCCATGGGAAAGCACACAGCAGATGACATTGTGTTCCATCTAAGTCTCCCTACATATCCACCCAAGTTCTATCTGCCATGTGCTTTGAAAGCCTCAGTTCCTCTTAAATGAGTTTTATGAACTACTCTCCATGTGCTTGAGGCTCTACCTCAGTCTTTCCTTGAAACCCTCAGTTTCTCCTAAATGGGTTTTATGCACTCCCTTCCACATGCTTGCAGCTCTAGTCCAATTTTTCCTGAAACAATTTTTCTTAAATGATTCTTATAAACTATGCAATGTTTTCCATGTGAGAGCATATTTCCTACTTCCAATGTGTTTATAACTCTGTCCTAGCCTTCCTTCCTAGATCACAAACTCCCTTAAATAAATTTGGGATTTTTCCATAAATAAACTGAATAAATCATCATTTATATTTCTTTAGTTTAATTTTATCGGTTCTTTGGTAAAAATAAAACAGGACACAAAATTGGGCTTTAAAAACTTGGGGACTCCTCCTGAACATCAAAATCCTATACCAATGCCACATCAATTTTTAGAGGACCTTTGAAAAAACAAATATGCTTCTCCTTGGGACTAAGAAAAAGCACACTTTATACCTCTGTCTTTTCAGTCTCTGATTCTTCTCAGGTTAGACAACTTGAAAACATTTTTTTCTAGTAGTTCAGTAGTAGATAAAACAGTGAGCACAGGAGCTGGGTCCATCAACTGTAAAGTAGGCAAGAAAGGTTGCAGTAGGGGGAGCATCTGGCAAATAGACTAACTTATGCTGGTTATATTTTGGGGGTGTCTGTGCTTTACCCTCACTATAAGTGTTATAGTTGGAATGTGAACTATTACCTAGAAGCTCTTGGATTAAATACTTGGTCCTTGACTGCTTGGTAATATTTTGGGAGGTTTTAGAAACTTTAAGAGTTGGGGCCAGGTTAAAAAAGCAGGTGTGTGGGGAAATGCCTCTGGAGGTGATACATGATCCTCAGTCCCTTCTTCACTCTCTCCTTCCCATCCTACATCACATGCATCCACTATCTTGGTGTTCTGCTCAAGTGCCTGGGGTCAACCAACAGTGGACTGAACCCTCAGAAACCATGAGCCAAAATAAATCCTTCCTTCTTTAAGTTGTCTATGTTAGGTATTTAGCCACAGAAATGAGCAAAGTAACTAGCATGAGATTCTGCTCCCTCCCACTGGTCTGCCAGTGTCAAAACAACCCCAACTTCAGGGCAATGAGATGAGACAAGGGTGCTTCCATGGCTCCTGACTGCCATGCAGCAAGCCTTTATTGTATAGAATAGTTTAACGTATTTTATGTGGATGTTGTCATGGTTCAGAGAAGACTGGGTTTTTTCATAATAACTATCATACACTATTTTTCATTTCTTAGTCTTTTGCTGAATTGTTGAGCTATGGACACCTCCTGTCCTCCTTTCTCCCAGCCAGTGTGAAGGCCTCTGTTGATTCAGTTTCTCAACCCAAAAGCTGCAGCTCCATTTGGCTTTTAACAATGGAGGTAAATGGCTGATACTCAGCAGTTCGCATACTCTTCTGCTGAGTCATAGGTCAGGTGTAGTAAACAGAACACTTCTGATCCTCAATTTACCATGGCTTACAAGGATGTAATCCCATCATAAATCACTTGAATTTGCCTCTTTAAATAATTAATAACTGTTTTAAAGAACATTCATTTTGTGTTTTCCATAGCATCTTAATTGAGTTCTCTTACTTGAACACTGCCACAGGCCTTTGGGGAATCAGGATGTCCCCCAAAGGCCTATGTGTTAAAAAACTTGTTCTCCTGGATGGTACTAATGGGAGGGGCGGAACTTTTAAAAGGTGGGGTCTGGTAGGAAGTCTTCAAGTCATTGTGGTATACCCTTGGAGGAGATTGTTAGCTCCAAGCCCTCCCTCTTCCTCTCCTTCATTTCCTGGCCATGAAATGAGTTGCTCTGCTCTATCACATCTTTTCTGCCATGATACAATTCTTGGACACAGGCCCAAAAGCAGGGGAACTAACCATAGACTAAATCCTCTAGAAATATGAGTCAAAATTAACCTTTTTTGTTTATAAGGTGATTTAGGTATTTATTACAGTGGCAGAAAGGTGATCAACAATAGCACTCTCCCCAGTCTGATGATGTACTCAGAAGAAGCAAAGAAGATGATCCAAGGGAATGGGCATGTAGCTCAGATTTATAGTATACGTGTGAGGCCCTGAGTTCAATCCCCAGCACCTCCAACCGTCCAAAAGAGGATGTTTCTGATATCAACAGTCCCAAGTAGAATGCAAGTTCTAACAATTCACACCTCTGCTGCCCAAGCTAAGAACAGCTGTCCTGTTTGCTAGAACACAATACTGAGTCCTGGATGTCTGTGCTAAGTGACTATGACTTAGACTTCCAAGAAATCTTTGTAGGAACACATAAAACACACATATGATAAGAAATTTGGACATGGAGTAGAAAAAGCTGCAAAGATCCCAGGCCTACCTCTTGCCACTAGTGAGACCAGGAACTCCTGCCACCAGGAGCACCTGCAACCTCACCTGCCTGTGGGCTAAAACAGGTCCCAGGTGACTCCCAGAGACCAGCACACACTGGGCTCTTACCACAGTGCTGGATGGAGCATGGCCAAGAGAGTGACAATGCTAGGAATGCACAGGTCATGTGAGAAGGCTTGGAATCACCCAGAGCTGCCCTTCCCACCTCTGTCAGAGGGCTTCTGATTCCACCAGGAGAGTCTTACCATTAATGCCAAATTGTACAAATAATCTGTATGGAAATTCTGCAGCCAGCCCAGGTCAGGTGAGTTCTGTCTCCTAAGATTCCCCCTTTCCTTAGCGGTTTCTCCACAGCCCCTGCCATTCTTGCCAGTGATACAATTTTACATCCCAGGGCCTGGAACATGCTCTCCTACCTCCTTTGAGTCAATGTTATTAACAATCCCATGGGGAAAATTCTGTTATCACAGGAAAAAAAACTAAGGGAATAATCTGATCCATACTCAATAATTATTAATTCTTTTTCTTGAGTCATTCATCAAATATTTACAAGTGTGTCAAACAGTGCACTTTCACTTCACAGTGTCCTGAAGAAGCTAGTCACCTCACCCATGAGAAGCTGAAACTTGGGAGTATAAAAGTCTTGATTCAAAGCGCCAGCTCTTCAGATGGAACTTCAGTCACTGGACATCCAAGAAGGGCAATAGGAACTCTAGCCACAAATATTCTCCAAAATGCATGGTTCCCCAGGTTCTTTGTATGTATAAGCAATCATGGTCGAAATACAGACTTATTTTAAGGGGCACAAATCTTAACACTCCAGACAAAAAGAAGAAACTTAGATTTGTTGGTTGTACTGCTCCTTGACCATCAGGAAAGAAGAACAAAGTCTATGAAACAATTTACATGATAAACAAGACCCAGAAGCTCTGCCTGTTGTGCAGTCACTCAAGACTGGCAGAGGCATGGCCACATTACAGAGACCACTGCCACTCTTTGGACGGAGCCTAATAGAAAGACCCAGATGATGCAGTTGTAATTTAAATCTCCAGAACAAAAACTTAAATGCTACAAGTTTAACTCATGATGTTCAGAGTGTGAATGCATAGTGATCTTGGATAAAGTAATTGTGGCTGAATAAATTGTCAGAACAAGACAGAGCCAGCTGCACTAAAAGAAAGCAGATAAAGACTTGCTGAAGTATGTGACTGAGGGACAACTGTGACAACCCTGCTAAGTGATGAGAACATAAAGGAGCTCTGACAAAGGCATTAAGAAAGAAAAATGGTTCCCATGTTGCTCTTCCTTCCTGACTACTGATCCTGACCTGAGTGAAGTTGAGCTCCACTGAAAAGCCAGCCAGGGAAGTACTTTTTAATTGATGCATAATAGTGGCACTTTCCTATGGGAAAGTGTGTTATATGGGCACATATGCCCAATGTACTTATCACATCAGGGCAACAGGTACATCACCAACCACCCCAAATATTTGTCGTGTGTGTGTGTTAGGCACTGTATTAGTCAGTTTTTCATTACTGTTTTTATCTCCATGTTGCTGGGATAAACCACCTGGTCAAAAGTAGCTGCTAGGAGGAAAGGTTTTATTTTTTTT
>PVHP010025463.1:0-15762 GCA_004024765.1 Zapus hudsonius | reverse complement strand
AGATTTGTCTTCTACTTCTGAAAGTCTGTCCTCCAGATTATCAACTCTGGGACTGATTGATTCGAGGGAGATTTTTAAAATCTCATTTTTAGTATTTGTTTCTGCTATAGCTTTGTTTACAGACTCCAATTCTTTGGTGATATCTAATTTCCAATCTATTTTTGTTTTTTTGGGGGGGATTCCTGATAATCATTTTTAATTTTTTTTAGGTCCTCATCAAATTTAATCATTTGGATATCTAGATCCTCCTTTAACTGGTTAATTTTCAATTCACTTAATGTGTTTCTGAATTCATTCACAATTCTCTCCACTGAGTTCATTTTGGAGACTATATTTGAGTTAGAAACCTTCATCTCATTCATGTCTTTCTCATAATTTCCATATCAGCCATTAGCTGCTTCATATTTGCATTGCAGTTGTGGTCAGGAGTCATATTGTTCTCTATTTGTGTATGTTTTGCCTCTATTTCTTTGCCAGTCTCCTGCTCCATAAAGGGACTAGGGGGCCTGGGTTGTGGAGTTCTGTCTTTGATTTCTGTGTGTTTTTTCCTTTGATTTCTTCCCATGTCTAGGTATCGGTGAGTGGGACTCTGGCATCCTGGGGGGTGTTGATCAGCCTGTTTTGCTTCCATTGGGTAGATCACCAGATTTGATCTTAAAAAAGGTCTTTCCTGTTGGGGAGTTCTATGCCCAGCGAGGCTTAGTTTATTACCTGACTGGATCACCCTGCTCCCAGATGGTATGCTGGAGTAGAAACACAGTCCCAGCACTCCCACTATAGGGCCCAGTGTTCTCCCACCTGTCTGTGCCCACCTATATGGTGCCCGCCCGAGATGCCTTTGCCCCTTCAGCACTGGCTGAGGTTTCCCCATGGTGCCCTGGCTCCACCGGGCAGCTGCAGTCCCGCGCCCTAGTTCAGCTTACCCACGGAACTCGAACGCCCGTGTATTGGAGGGGTCTCAGGGAGAAGTGCGCCCAAGAATCGCTGGAGGGTCAGTGGTGCGTGGTCCATGGTGCCCGCCGAAGCGGCTTTTTTCCCTCCCAGCCCTGGCCGAGGTTCCCCGGTGCCTGAGGTTCCTGCGCGTGCTCCGGGAACTGTGCTAGTTCAGCTTGCCCGCGGAACACGAGCGCCCGTGTATTGGAGGGGTCTCAGGGAGAAGTGCGCCCAAGAATCACTGGAGGGTCAGTGGCATGTGGTCCCCAGCGCCCGCCAAAGCAGCCTTTGTCTTCCCTTCCCTGGCTGAGGTTCCCCAGTGTCTGAGAGCTGGCCCCACCTGGCAGCTACGGACAGAGTGCTAGTTCAGTTTGCCTGAGGAGCGATTGCCTGTGTATGTGGAGGGGGTCTTGGGGAGAAGTGCGCCCAAGAATCAGCTGGAGGGAGGCTGAGGGAAGGAGGTCCCTGGAGGGAGCAGTTTTCAGCCTCGCTGGCAAGAGCCGGCGGAGTGGGAGGTAGGGGTGGGGGAAGGGCGGCGCTTTGTCCCTCTGCCGAGTAGAAAGCAGATGGGGAAACCAGACCCCCTGGCTATTGTGGAGCTGGGGAGACTGTAGGTTTGGGTTCAAGGCCAGCTGGGGTCCCGGGTTTGGATCCCAGCTGAAGAATCAAACCTTTTTGAAGAGAGTCCTGGCGAGGCTGCTACTAGTCCGCCATGATGCTCCGCCCCCAGACTTTATTTGGATTTCAGCAGTTTTCTCACTGATGGCCTCTTCTGTCTCAGGATCTAATCCAGAATCATACTTCACTCTTGACTGTTATGTCTCGTCCAAACTGCAATCAATTTTGTTATTTCTTATTTTTTTAAAATTTTGTTATTTGGTTTTTATAATCTTGACACTTCTGAAGATTACTGGCCAGGTGTTTTTCAGAATGTCATATTTCTTCACTCTGAATTTATATGTTTTCTTTTCCATATCTTCTTTGTTAAAAGATACTAAATCCTGCCTACAATATAGATAAGAATAAATTTATACTTTCTAGATGGTGGAGTAATGGATAACTTTCAGAGGTTTGTTAAAATCCCCAGGATACTAAATATTTAAATGGATATTACATTACATTCATCCTTAACATCATGCCTGAAAGATTCATAGTGAGTCTTTATTCTATTCATGACTTCCACATTTTTAATGAGGGGAATTTTTCCTACATTTCCATTTAGTCACTCAGCCATTTTTTGTATCAGTATTGGCTCATGGGTTTTTATATTTTGAATATAACCCAATACAGCTACAATTTATTTTCTTGTTCACATCATCAAATATTAGATGAAGTCATGTGCTTTAGTTTGGCTACTAGGTTCTGATGACATTGCCCATGATATTTTGTTACATTTTCTTGGGCATGTTTCCATCTGGTGGTATTAATTTGTTTGTCTTTAAAGTAAGAAATGGTGTCTTATATTATCTTTATGTCCCCAGAGCTAAAAAGAGTATAAGAATACATATTGGGTTCTGCATACATGTGTGGTTAACTAATTAAAAAGCAAATGAAAGAATTAAGAATTAATTAAGAAGTAAAGAAAGATGGGAGTGAAAGATTGATGTCGGTAATAAAACTCAGAAGCCATCACTTCAGGCTCAGGTAAACCTATGAGGCAATGGCAAACTGGATTCATTTGTCTCTGAAGAGTGTATCACATAAAGCAGATGCAGACTAATTTTTCAGAATGACTGCAGCCAACAAATAAAGGTGTTGTGGAAGACATGAACTTGGACAAGGTGTCTACAATAAAATGGCTTTAGAATCGTGGTTTTACAGGTAGAACCATTCTGTGTGGAGGAGCACTTGTTATGCATTCCCAGAACACAAGGTTCCTTCAGAATGGGAAGTACTTACTGTTACCTCAGGCAGCAGCAGTCCATTGAGGATAAAAAGAATGGCAGAAACTTTAGAGTAAGTCTACTCAGCCATTCCAAACATTTGGTTATTTGGTTTAGTGCTTGCAGGCTTTAAGGTAACATCTACCTTATCTAAGTGTTTCTGACACAAATCTTCATTCTGATTGGCACTTATCAGAGAGAAAAGCCAACAAGTGGCAGAATTTCAAAATATTTACAATTTTTACCCATTGTTTTTTGGGATCTTCAAACCTAGTTTTTACATAGAAAGTTTAAAACTCCTAAATGCAAAACTGTATGAAACTCAACCATGGATAAGGAGCTAGGAAAGAATTTGCATTTGGTATAAGCCCAAGCTTCCCTGTTGTACAATGTCTAGAAGGGTAAAGAGTGATAATCTTTGACGCAGTATGAAATTTTTCTATATGTACAGTGAAGGAGGTTAAGAAATTCATCAGACTTGAATTGGAGTTTTCACTCTACCTGTATTTGCAGACACTGAATAAATTATTGACTTCCCCAAACCTCAGTTTCTACATCTACAACATGGTGGTCAAAGGTGGTATTGATGAAATTAGAGATGCAAAGCCTCTCATGTAGTGCTTGGTGCATAGAAGATACTCCAGAATTTTTCCTGTTTAGAAGGCTCCTATCCTCACTATCACTAAGTTCCTCCTCTTGCATTGTCAAGTTCTGGTCCAGTCTTCAGTAAATATTTTGTTCTTAACCTACTTCATCTCAAATACCATTTTTCACTACCATTTTACACATAAGTCCTATGCCCTCTGCTCTGTGATCCTAGTTTTGTTGTCTAGATCATGTTCATAGCTTGCATCCAAATGGATCCAAAATGACTCAAGGTGTTACCACCATCTGCAAAAGTTCACAAAATAATCTTCCTTCTTTTATTTATTGGCCTCTCTTTAAAACATCCTGTGGCTCCCTTAATTAGGCAACATGTTCCCATAGCACATTCTAGTGATGAAGTCTCTTGTTCTTGACCCTGGGTAGCCATGATTCTTCCTGGTCAAGCGTCATAAGCTTGTATAATTTTTATACACGAAGAGAAAAAATTGCTTCTCTTCAAGCAGAATTCCAATAAGGAAAAAATCTCCATACTTGGGAATTGATTGTCATCTGAAAGCTGGGGTGAGAGTGGAATCATTATTTTAAATTATTCCTTGATATCTGAGTTGCAGCAAGCTAAAAACCTGATTTCTGGAAGCATCTCAGCTTCCCCTGCATTCAGTCCTTTGCCCACTCACTGATGGAGAGGAATCTTTGAGCATAAGCTTTTATGTCAGACTTTTGCTAGTAGAACAATGAACATCTTATAATAGTATAAGCTGACGAGAACAAAAACATATAGCTACCTATAAAAATTATATGGCCTGACCTCATGAATTGCAAGATACATGTCCTATAATCAGAACTAATTGGCTATGTTCAGGAAACTGGTTCCCTAATGTCTCCAGAACTAATATTTAATTTGTGCAGCTGAGAAGACAGTTGGTAAGTGGACAAGATATTTGTTTGCGTGTATCTGAGAAGAAACCATAAATGAAAAAAATGACTTAGATGATGGTGATGATGAGGGGGGTGGAACCGTGTTGACTCCTAGACTATCTATGAGCCTCTACCCCATGGACTGATTCAGTTTGCCCACAGAGGAGGATACCCAGCTAGCTGATTGGGGATGGGGAAGAGGGAAATCGGGGAACTGGGAACACCAACACATTATTTGCTTATTCAGTGTATGTATGGATAATAAAGATATATATTTATATAAAAATTCAAATAGACATGGGCTCTAGGAACCAGAGAATTGTAGTGTATGCTCCTCCTAAGTGTGACTGCAATAGTCTCTGTGCTTGGTTTCAGGTTATCTAAGATGTCATTGCCCCTGTCTACCTTACTTCACCACCCCAAACATAATTACCAGTGACTTGGCATCCAAAGACCCACTCATCTCAGGGGCATCCCTTTCACCTCAAGATAAACATTATCCCTTCCCTTATGCTTTCTTCTTTCCTTCTTTAAAGCATCTCCCATGTCTACAAACGGAACTATGTAATTGAGGGAGAAGATATCATGGTGCATCTCTGCTCTAATCTCTTTCTCTTTTTCCCTACTACTTTTCTTTTGCTTATTTACATATGCATATAAATTACTTATACATATAAATTATGTATCATCAAAAGCATTTCCTTTATGTCAATAATAACCTCAGCCTTTGATCTAAACCTCTTTGGAGTAAGGACTACATTGGCTTTTTTTTGCTTTGTTTTAGGTCTATCTTAGAGCATCACTGTTCATTATTAATTATTTGGGAGCTGGAAGTGCCATAGTCCCTAGAGTGTGGCGAGCTCCTCGAGCAGCGAGGAAGAACAACCACGACTCGAGGATTCTTCTCAACACACTTTAATAGAGAGCCTTTGCTTGAAGGGGGGGGGGAAGGAAGCGAAGCGAGGGCCCCGAACACTAAGAATCAGCAGCTTTTATAGGAAAAGAGACACGGATTGTCCCATGATTGGCTGGCTCCTGCTTGCCACCTCCAGGCGCCACGGGATTGGCTAGGGACAGTTTCTCAAAGCATTGCCTAAGGTGGAGTTGTTTCCCACTTGGCTGCAAGAGAGGGGGTGCCATCCTGCCATGGTGATGTCCCGGCTCCCTGCACTAGAGCTTAACAAATTTTATTTGATTCTGCTGCTGACTGCAAGTATATGCACAAAATCTCATGCTTCCATTTCTACTAGCTATTTTGTATACCCTGTTCTAGAATTGAGTGGCCAAGACTATATACAAAATTGACAGCTTATTGTCAAGATATATAATTTCAATGTTCTGAAAAACCACTTGAGAAATGATTCTTCATTGTAAAGACCATTAAACTAAGCTATCCAGGGAATCAAGTTCAAGTTCTCGGGTTGTCTATCATTAACCAGCTGTGGGACCTTACAAAAAATAGCTTTTTTGTTGAACTTTTATCTCATCATCTGTGTCACTGGGGTAAACTCAGCTTCGTTGCCTGTCTCCCAGTGCCTTTACAAAGATTTGACAGTATCCTACACTTGGGGCACTCATAGCACCCATGACACTATGCTGTAGCTGTTCAATTTTGTATTTCTCACCTCCCCAAGCGTAGCACTTTCCTAAGGACAAGATCTTCTGTGTCTATGGAATCTAGCAGAAATACAGAAACACATTAGTTAATTGAAAGAATGAGCATATGGGAATGTATAAAGTAATAATTGTGAAAATGCTTTGCAAATATAAAAAAGCTTATTAAAATATATTTCAAAATACTCAAGTTAGGCAAGTAATGTGTATATTTACATATTCATTTTTACAGACAGAGTAATAGACTAAGAGGGATTAAAGCACGCTGTCCAGGGTGATACAATGAGTTGGTGATGGAGAGACTCTCTAGTGCTACTCAATCCTTACTGGAATACACTGTGTGTTGTTTTACTATCAGTATTGTTAATCCTATTGAGATTTTCAAATATTTTACGCTTTACCATGTGAGATGAAATGGTAATACTCAGTTTGGCTTGGGTCTGGGCTTTTCAGAAACATTATAGAGTGTAAAAAGTGGCTGGTAATGCTAAGTCCCATTATTTAGCCTTTAAAAAAATCAGTTTGATTCTAAAGTAATCCATTAGAGAAGTAAAGTCAGCTCAAAAAGATACAGGTTTTAAGCAGGGTTCAACTCAGCAAGAAACTGGTACCAAAAATTGAAGTTAAAAATATTTGCAAGAGTGATGACAATTTGAGTATAATCAGAAAATTGACAGGAAGGCCCCAAAGCACTCTAAGCCACTTTCTTCTCAGGAAATCAAGTAAGTTGCTTTAATTTTATTACAAAAAAACATTTATTCTAGGATTTTTTGCAGTTAGAATGAATGCTAAGGGAGCAATAATCACCTTTATGAAATGAATATTGGACAGATTTCAGGCACCCTGCAATTGCAATGTGGTGTCTCAATCAATTACTTTGAAAAAACAGCAGCTGCAGAGGCGGCATCACCATAGAAACACAATAAGCAGAGCTTATAAAAGTGGACAACAGGACCTTAGCACCCCACACACTTCTATGTGAAGATGGTTTAGAGGATAATTATGTCACGTCATGCCACACACAAATACCCTTCTTAATACAAAGAGCACAAGCCCTGAAATCTTCCCTGGGGTTCCCTTCTGCGACTGTGTAACAGAAAATACACTGAATAATTAAAACTTGATTGGTTCCAAGAAAACCCAGTGTTGGACTCAATTCTCTGCAAGAATAGCTAATGTTTCTCTGCCTCCCATTACACTCCTGCCCTAAGCAGAATCTCATCATTTATCATTTAGAGTCTTGCAATAGCATCTGGGGGGGGGGTCTACTGCCCTATTCTGCTAGCATCTGCAACGTTTGATCATGTTGCTATCCTGTGAAAACCATTTACCCACATTCTACATAATCTTACCTGTGAATCCAAAATCATATTGGGGACAGCTATTTTCAAATGAGTTTGAGAAAAGGTTCATAAAATATCCATGCTTTGGGTATTCACCTACATGCCAGTATATTGGAGCTTTGAGAAGAATATCATAGTTTGATTACTTTAAGCCCAGTGTTTCTATCTTTACTCAATGACATAGACCACCAGAATCCAGTCTAAGCCATTACTTTATTATTTAGTGGCCCCTCTCAGTGTTTAAGCTACCTAATACTACAAAGTGATTGGGTAGAATTTCAGTAGTTCAGACATCTCTTAGATTAATGTTCTTTTTAAGGTAGAAATTGCCTAGAAAACTTTAGCCCTTTAATTTTTATTATCTATTTTAGTGAGAGAAAGAGAGAGAGAGAGAGAGAGAGAGAGAGAGAGAGAGAGAGAGAGAGAGAGAGAGAGAGAAATGGAGAGAGAATATAGGCTTACAACCAGGTCATCCTGTCACAGCAAATAAACTCCAAACAATATAACACATTGCACATATGAATTTATGTGGGTACTAGAGAAATTAAACCCAGGCCATGAGATTTTGCAACACTTTAACCACCACTGGGCAATCTCTCCAGCCCTAAATGATTTTTTATCTCATTGGCTTGAACTATCTTTTAATCTTTAATAATCTTTATTGTACAGAAAAGTTTAAAGTCCAATCAAAAGTGAATGAAAAGTATGGAATCCTCATGTAAATTGTCCCCATAGGAAACATCTCCCCTACTGTCTATTTCCTTCACCACAGTCTTACATTTGTGACAATTGATGAACCTGCACAGATAAATAATTATTACCCTAACTCCAGAGATTTTATGAAGGGCTGCTCTTAGGAAAAATCTGAATATTTCACTAAGAAATTAAGTTCCTTGTCAATTTCTAACTTTTACAAGAATTATACATTTTTAAAGTGATGGTGAAGCATCCATTTTATAAAACTGACTCCATTTCATAAAACAGCCCATATATGGAAGAACCTCTCCTGGCTCACTTCCCCTCCCCTTCTGGGAGGTCCCAAGTCATAAGGTCCGGGAAATAAACTTAACTGAACAAACACTCCATAAAAGGTAAAATATGACTGTTCCTGGAATGTGAAATGCAAATACCAGGCTCCAAATGGATAACCAATCAAAATTGTACAAAACAGGACAAAAGAACCAATGGAAATATAAAACCTCCTGTGGTCTGAGCTGTATTATAATTTTGTGGTTCTTGCCTATATATGCCCAGAGCTTTTGTTCCTCAGGGCTCTCTGGCACTCATTGGTCCGGGAGCCCGTCTGCGCAGCCGAAGAATAAAAATCCTCGTGCATTTGCATCTGCTGGTGTGGTTATTTGAGTCCTGGAATACGCTCTCCCGAGAAAGACCTTGGGGGTCTTTCAATGGTACCAACCAATTAATTATTTTAGGATTAGCCTTTCAATACTCCATAAGGTTCCTGATAATAAACGTTGCCATGCCACAAGCTTGTTTATACATCAGCCCCTTAGGGGATTAATTGTTCTCATTAGCAACATTTCCCACAGAGCTAATGGCTAATCCTATCCTACCAGCCAGGTCATCATGTCAAAGTACAGTATACAAAGCAAAGAGATGTATAACTCTGAGGTTTGAAGGGTGTAAAAAAAGGTACCAAATTAAGAAGTGGAGAAATGACATCTTCAGTGAACTAAATCATGTCTAACTCCTCTTCCATGCATACATTATTACCCTAACCCTCATTTATATATATTTGGACAAAAGGCCTTTTGAGGAAACTATTAAATTTAAATGAAGTGATAAAAATGGAACTCTGATCCAGCAGAATGTAGAAATCTTAGAAGAAGAAGAAATATTAGTGCTTTTTTTCTCTTGAGTGAGGACACAGTGAGAAAATGACCATCTGACAAGCCAGGAACCCAACATCCTTGATACCTTGATCTTAGACTTGCAGTATCCAGAACTTAGTATCTATTGTCAAGCCATCCCATTGAGGGTATTTTGTTTGATCAGCCTCAGCTAATTAATAATGCATACAGACATTGATAACAGTCTATAAAATGCTAAAGTGTCATGAGAAAAGGGTTAGCAAAGAGTAGTAGGTGTTAAAATCAGATTGCAAATACCACATATGTCATCTTAATGGTCCTCAAAAACAGCTGGCTAATAGGGTCAAGACCAGTCTGCATCCTTCTCAGCAGCATTTATGCTGTTTATGAAAAATTTATATGAAAAGAGAAATAAGTCATCCAGATGGTAGTTAGTGTAGTGCTGGAAGGCACTGCATAAACTGCCAGGGGAAGCTGGTCAATGACAGCTGGAGCAAACAGAAACCACTGGTGTGAAACATAGTCTGCTGCCATGAGTAGGCTGACCATACCTCATACTGGGAGAGAACAGTGAACCAAGACAGGAGCACTTATGCAATGAAGGAGCCTGGGCATGGGGGAGACAATAAATAGCTTTTAAATCAGGCCAAACATTCCACTTAGTGAGGGGGAGCCCTTAACTGGAACTGGGGATTTAGGGCAATATGCACCGGATCCCGGACTCTTGGGCTCCCAAGAAAAGATGCACTATGGGAATGATTGAAGGGGAAGCTACTAAAAATAGAACCTAGGTAATCCAGAATTGTGTATATCTGTTAATCTATACTGATCTCACTCTCCCATGGAGATTGTTTGTGTTTTTCAGAATGCAGCAAGAGAGCTGTGTCCCATCTAACCCTACCAACCGACCACAGGCAGATAGCTGAGATCCTGGCAAGAGATGAGCCACCACACTCATACCTTGGAGGATCCATTGGGAACCCCGCAGAGAATGACGGGATGAACAAGGGACCCATAGCCACAGCCATTCAGTCAACACAGGATAAGCCAGTGAGACAGACACCAATGATTTTTGACAAAACCTAAAGCAAAAATACAAAGATCCCTAAGTTCTCAACAGTAGAACAGCCTTAATACTCACCCACCTTGACTCAGGGAACTGAGCGGAAAAGAGCAGAAAGATTGTGAGAGCCTTGGTGGGGGAGAATATACAGAGGCATGACCCCCCTCAGTAACAACATAGTAGGGCCAGCAGAACAAGGCTGACTTCTAGGCTATCCATGGTCCTCAGCCCCAAGGCCTGATCCAGACTGCCCACGGAGAAGGATATCCAGCTGATTGGGGATGGGGAAGAGGGGCATTGGGGAACTGGGGATAACAACTCATCATTTGCCCACTAAATAATGTAACTCATTATGGACAATAAAAAAAACCCTAAACACCAAAAAAAGAGAGAAATAAGTCATAAAATGAGGCTTGAGCCAGTGGTAGTTTCAGAATCTAATTTTAAAAATGACAAACTTCAAAAGGGATGACCTGATTTTAAGGAGTACTCACATTCTTTTCCTCAAGTGAATCTTCACAATCATTTCTGAATTGTTCTGCCCTAGTCTAGCTTGTCACTTTCCCACTCCACCAACTCATTTTCTTTCCTTGTAGCCAGAGTTCTAGATCAAAGAATTCTGCTTGTTAATCTTAATGTTCAATCGACAGGAAGCAGAACGTCTTCCACTGGGTAACAGGGAGGAATAGTTAGTATAATCACTGTTGATTTTATTCATTCACTTTACATCATAGTCATCCTATTACATCATAACCGCACATAAAAGTGCTTTATTTGATGTGTGCACTGCATCTTGGAAAAGGAAATACCCTCCTCATAGAGGATTACAAAGTCTTCAGCAAATCTTAATGACTATTAAGCTGGACATTTCTATGCAGTGTGATAGCTGAAATAGCCATTAGAAATTTTGTTTCTGGTCCAATTGCCATCAATCCTTTCTGATAAATTGGGTTTCCTTATCTGAACTAATTATGTGGAATCCAAGTTTTAAAATTTAATGAATTATTTTTAAGATTTTTTATTTTAAAAATATTTTTATTTATGTATTTGAAAGATGGAAAGATGGAGGGATGGAAGGAGGGTGGAAGAGAGAGAGAGAGAGAGAGAGAGAGAGAGAGAGAGAGAGAGAGAGAGAATAGGCATGCCAAGGTCTCTTGCTCCATCAAATGAACTCCAGACACATGTCCCACTTTGTGCATCTGGCTTTATGTTGGTACTGGGGAATCAAACCAAGAATGTCAAGCTCTTCAAGCAAGCTCCTTAACCACTGAGCATTCTCTCCAGCCCTTATTTTTTTTAGTTAGCATCCAGAGATTTAGGTATTCAATTAGCCATTTATTTATTCTTGCATTTTCAAACACAATTTCATTATTTGATTCCAATTTCTCCCCTCTCCCCAGTTCTCCTCTTTCCCCAGTCCCCCTCTCACTTCCCAAATCCTCCCCCATTGTGTTGATATGTCACATATGTCCTTTCATCTTGCCCTTACCCATCGTCCTACTCATTTTTCCATACACACTTTTGTTTACCATTCAACCTTCATAGGTTTTATTCATATTTGCCGCTATCCCATTTTGACATATGAGCCCTCAGATAGTGGTTGTTGTGGTTTGAAAGTAAACGCCCTCCATAGACTCATGTGTTTAAGCACTTCGTCCCCAGTTGGTGGCATTATGTTGGAAGGTTGAGGAATCTTTAGGAGTTGGAACTTTACACTGAGTGGCAGGCCTTTAGTTTTTATAGCTTGTCCTCTTCCCTTGTATTCCCTCTGCTTCCTGTGCTGCTTCATGATGCAAACTTCCTGCTCCTGCATTGCCAGCTGCATTATAGTTACCTGGAACTATAAGCTAAAAATAAACCCTTCCTTAAGTTTCTTTGGCCAGATATTTGTTCACAATGATGAGAAAGTTAACTAAAACATAGTATTCGTGAAGCAGGCTCTGCCTGAGAGAAAAGCAAAACCCTTGCCTATGCTACCTATTTGTGAGAATAAACCACAGGCATTCTGAGAGGAAAGCAACTCATTTCTCCTACGCTTGTCACTTTTCACATTAAAGTAATGTTAGTATATTGTGAACTCAGTGTTGGCCTCTGTTGCTGGCCACTTGGGACATTTCATACAAGCAGAAGCTATATCAGCCTTGGTAGATGGAACATTTTCTGTTTCCATTTGCCAATCATGCTAAATCTGGAATAACCAATAGGAAATTTAGCTAATGTCAAGTAAATATTTTAACCTTTTAACACTCTATGGAATATTAAAACATGAAACAATGATTTTAATATGCTGTACCCACTCAAATGTTTATCCACATGACTATAGCCTAGAGTTACCTGTTCAGATTTTTAATATTTTTCTTTTCATTCTGCTACCAGCCAAATATGTGATGATTGGCCACTGATTCTGAATCTGTATATTGTAACCTATGTTACTCTTCTATCACTGAAAAAAATACCTGATGTAGACAAATTTAAATCAGGGAATACTTATTTTAACTTGTGGTTTCAGATGATTCAGTTCACACTCACTTGTTCCCACTGTTTCTGGTTCTTTGCTGAGTCAGGACAGCAAGGCAGGGAGTGTGTGATAGAGCAAAATTGCTCACTTCATTGTGGCCAAGAAGGAAAATAGTGGAGGGGGAGGGGTCCAGGGTACCAATGGACCCCTAAGAGCACATTTTCTATTCAAACTCCGCATCCTGCAACTTTACCCTGGCTTTCAGTAGCACTGTCAGCTGGAAATCAAACCAATAACACATGAGCTTTTAGGTAATTTAAGTTCTAAACTACAACAACCTCTTTCAATGTGTTTCACAAAAGACAACCTAGTACATTACCTGAATCTCTATTCATTGGAAGAAATCCCTATTGTTATTGTCATTCTTGGCCATTCCTGAATGAGATTATGTTACACTGGTTATCGATGTTTGGTTTACACTCATCGAGAAAACTGATCCATCATTTAAGTAAGCTTGGGATTTTTCAAAAGTGTTAGCAATTGCTGAACATATTGGATATCCAATATCATACTATAAGCATTGCCAAAGGAAGGATAATAGTATAAACATGGTAGATAATGTTGAGATCTACTTTATACGTTGCTGGTATGTTACGGTCCTGTTTCCACTTGATGTAGGATGTCCACTCTGTGATAAGTTGTTTATAGACCCAATGTTCTAACCAAATCCTAGGGTCTCCATTTCAACTTTGGTTTCCCCTTCATAGCTCCAAGCAGTAGCCTCTCAGGGCCTTTTTGTAGGGATTCTAACCTGACAACACATTATCTGGTCTCAGAGGTTTTCTGTAATCATGGAGAGAGGATCCCTTTCAGTCTTGCATATTTCATGCCTGCAATAACGGTACCACATGGATAATACTGCCAAGTTCTGAGGCCAGTTTAGAATTTGGCCCAGACAACTTAAACAACTATAGTGGTTGCTGTATGCCTTCCAGACTGATCTTAGCAAAACATATCACTAGATGATAGTGTCCAAACAGGGAATCACTTTTTTTTCCTTCTAATGAATTTGGATTTTTCGCAAGTTGGAGCCTCTGATGGGTAGGTTTTTGCCCTCTGGGGAGATGTTCTATTATCCTGGTATATCACCCAAGAGATTTCACTTCAGTGGTGGTAATCAAATAATTACAACTTCCTTCTAGGCTCCACTCAGAATGTTTTCTTTTCTTGAGATTTCCTCTGTCAAACAAATTACTCCATTACTTTTTAATTCAATCTCATTTAAGTTGTTAGGATGAAAGCAGAATGCAGACAGTTTTTGTTAGCATATAAAATGAACTGCTTTTAACCAAGTTCCTGTTTCCTGAGTCCTTGTTTCTTTTTAAATCATTATGTGCCAAGCCTACAATGTCTATGTTCCTCTAGGAATTTTAGCATTCCATCCCCCCCCCCAGCAGAAATGTCCCATTAAGAACTGTTTAGGGTATTCTAGGGCTTTTCTTCTCCAATGTTTCATATTCCACATTCTTCCAATAAGCCAGTCTATGAAACACATGACCAGGTTAATCACATCAGTAACTCCATTTCTACTACCAAATTTCTGTGTTAGTTATTTTACTGGTTGTTGTGAGCAAATATTTGACAAGAAGCACCTTAAGAAGAGAAGAGTGGCAGGCTTCCGGTTCATGATGGCGAACTAGAAGCCACGCAGTGTCCCGGGGGAACAGAGGTTAGGGATTTTAGCTGTGATAGAGGCCGTGGAAACAAGCGATACCCAGGTCCTCGACTCCGGTAGCCTTCCAGCGACAGAGTCTTCTGACTGAAACCTGAATCTACCTCAAGGATGCATCAGAGGCAGTGAGTGCAAAAACGCCAGCTGGCAGGTCCTGTGCCTGCCGGCTGAGCCGCTCCCTTCTCCGCGGCTCCGCAGCTTCCCCATCCGGGCACTTCCTGCTCCCAGGTCACGCCAGTTCCTGCCGAACTCGAGTTTGAGCCGCTCCCCCGTGGCTCCCGGGTCCAGATCCCGTGGCTTCCCCATCCGGGCACTTCCTGCTCCCGGGCCCCGGGCCACCCCAGTTCCCGCCGAACTCGGGTTCGAGCCGCGCCAGTTCACGCCGATCGCAGGTTCGAGCCGCTCCAGTTCCCGACGATCCCGGGTTCGAGCCGCTCCAGTTCCTGCCGATCCCGGGTTCGAGCCGCTCCTGTTCCCGCAGATCCCAGGTTCGAGCCACTCCCATTCCCGCCGATCCCGGGTTCCAGCAGCTCGCGTTCCCGCAGCTCCCGGGTCTGAGCCGCTCTCGCTCCCGCCACTCCCGGAGCCAAGGGGGACGGGCCCCTAGCTGGGCCTGAGCCGCCCTGCTTCCGGCCGCCCCCTCTTCTCCCCAGGCTCCAAGCCGCCAGGGCTTCCAGCTGTCCCAATCCCCTGCTTCCCGAGCTTCCTCCCCCAGGCGCCAGGGCTCCTAGCCTCCAGCTCAGACAGGAGCTGAGCTGCCTGAGTCCCAGGCTGCCACCCAGGCACCCAAGATTCCACCTGATCCCCCAGGGACCAGACCACACAGCTTGAAGCCGTCCCCCCTTACCCCTGGGCCCCGAGCTGCCCGGGCTCACAGCCACCAACCCGGGTTCCAAACCTCTCGGGAATCCAGCTGCCCCTGGTGCGGGTGCCCGAGCCACACAGGATTCCAGCTGCCACCCCGAGGCCCAAGCCGCCAGGGATTCCAGCCCCCACCCCGGGGCCATAGCTGCCCGGACTTCCAGTCGCATTCCCAAGGCCCAAACCACCTAGGCTCCGCTTCCAACCCCCACGCCGGGGTCCGAGACGACCTTTCCAGCACTCAGATTTCTCATAGGCATCCCACCAACCACCTCAAGTGGAATCAAAATGGGCAGACCTCGACGTAAGAATATTAAAGATGAGGAAACCACGCCAAATGACATCAACAACACAACTAATGGGAGCGAACAGAGGCAGGTCCAGGAAGACACAAACCCTGACCATATTGGCACAGATCCTAAGGAGAACTTAATATTAGTCATGCAAGAAAAGATGGACCAACATATTGAAAGGGTACAAAGTCAGCTTATTAGCTTTGCCACCAGGCTAAATATAATG
>PVHP010025462.1:0-25531 GCA_004024765.1 Zapus hudsonius | reverse complement strand
TCAGTTTAACATTGGGAACAATACTCATCACTGCTTCCTCTGTAGATTTCTCTCAACCCTGGTGAATATGGTAGAAATGGCACATATTCTGGCTGACTTTCCTGTCACATTGATGGATCTTGGGTCCCCTCGATATTCTCTGTCATCTCTGAAATAAAGTAGGTTCTCCAACAAAGGGTGAGAGCAGCTTTGACTAAGGGGATATGAGCATAGTCCCATGTGCCTTCTGATTGTACGTAATTGTACATAATTTCTATTTCCCAATGAGTCTGACCACAAAGGTTGGATTTTATGAACCTCTTCCTGTCCTGTTGCAGCTGGAGAACTTTCTGGAAGGAAATGTCTCATGAACAAGCTCTTATGTTGGTAACGAGAATAACTTGATTGGATGACCCTTAAGCCACACATGCTGTTGGTTCAGGATGTGAGTCCTATGTCTCTCTAGCATGACTCCCTCACTGTCTTAGAAGATGGTCCAGGGACAGCCCCTCATGCAGTGTGAGTGAATCACCTTCCTGGGCAAAGTCCTGTGCACAGATAATACAGATATATGCTTTGACTCAATACTACCTGTGAATAACGCTAAAGTGATTATGGAGTGAGGAAGCCTAGGCGCTCTAAATGAGAAGGAAGATAGCATTATGGCATTGCAGAGGTGATGGCAGAGATAAGCGCAGATGAAAGTTGAGTCCCTTTTCCTAAATTATTTTCATGTAAGTATCCCCATGAGAATATCTTCAATAAATGATAAATATCTAGGAGTTTTAGTATGAATCTTATCAAAAAAATTTGAATTATGTTCAAGTTTCAAATTTTTGGGAAAGATCCTCTGGAAAGTTCATGCTGTTATGCAAAACTGAAAGACCACAAACCTCAAAATTCAATAAGCAGGAAATGGGACACGGAGGGGAAACCAAGTCATTTATTGTGATGAGAAAAGGCCACATGCTGATATGAGCAAAACCTCATCAGGTTGCTTTTCTGGGTGGTCTGAAACCCAGGGCCACATTTTTATGAGGCCCTTTAGTTGACTCTGAAAATGATCAGCATTCACAGTTGGATACCTTTTGTTTTTGCTCAATAAAACGTATAGCTCATAAATATGTCAGTAATATTTCTGAAGCCTCACGGGTAATTAAATGCTTATCTCATTTTATGCATGGGTATGTGACTACCAAATATGTACACACATTTTATGTATGTAACTACAGAATATTTCATCATAGAAATAGAATACATGATTACCTCATTAAATACATGGGTACATGACAACCAAATATAAATTTAGCTATGAAACATTTTATCAGAACTAGAACAAAAACTACCAAAGCTAACCAGTGCAGTTAAGAACATCTAGCTCACCTGAATGCAGGTGAGGCAGGTTTAGAGCTGAATGTCAAGAGGTGCTCATTTATGTAGAATTCAACAAAGATGAAAAGTATATATTGAGCAGGAGGTGCACACATAAACACAGCCTGCTTAGGATGAAGTCTGGGTAAGAAGCTGAGATCAAACTTTCATTAGGGACCCAATCCATTATCCACAAGTGGAATGTTTTAGGTAGTCTCAGGGAGGCAACTAGCTTTGGCCATCACTTTGCCTTTAGTTACATTTGACAATTATATTTCCTACTGTACCTTAAGATGCAAACCTGCTCTTAAGTCTCCTTCTAGAGATAAACTTTCCTTTCTCAATCTTGTAATTTCAATGTAGAGATCACTGAGATAATTAGCTTTCTATATTTACCTATCAAAGTCATATATATCATTTCATTTTTCAATTATTTATAGTTGGCATATAAAATTTAAATTGATTATACTTTACATTTTCCTTGTTTTGCATGCCCAATAATTTTGAGTATAAATGATTAAATAGAATTCCTGTATGATGCATTGTTAAATGTTTGGGTTTATCATTTTCTTGATTATTTCTAGGTGAATGTGTGTGTGATGTGTATATTTGTGCAGCATTGTGTAGGGATGTGTGTGTGTTTGTATAGAAAGGAGTTTGATATTGACTGCCCCCTTTTTTTGGGGGGGGTGCTGAGGACTGAACCCAAGGCCTTGTGCTTGCTAGGCAAGCATTCATCCACTGAGCTAAATCCCCAACCCCTTGAGTGCCCTTCTTGATTAGTCTCTACCCTACTCATTGTGGCAGGGTCTCTTCCTGAACTCAGAGCCATCAATGTGGATAGCTTCAGCTATCAAGGCTTTCCAGACCCAGGGTTTCCAGGTATCTGCTTCCCCATTGCTGGAATGACAGGCACACACCACCATGAACAGCATTATGTGAGTTTTGGGGATCTCAGCTCAGGTTGTGTAGCAAGATGTTTACACACTGAGCCATCTTCCCAGATCAGATGGACTCTATAAGTAGATTACTTAGATGTTGGTTTTTCAGTAAGGAAATTTATTTTGAGCCAGATAATTTTTGTTGAAGCCTGTTTTAAGCTTGATCATGGTGGCTCTTAATATCTTCTCTTAGTATCTGGATTTGCCTTTGCTTTAGTGCTAGAAATTGAACTCAGCACCTCACAAGTGCAATCCACAGACCTGGTTCTACTCTTAAAGTGTGCTCCTTTTGTAGTCGTTTTTAATGTTTTGAGCTTTCAAGGCAGTCTGTGCTTTCTGGAAGTTCAGTATTGAACACTTACCATTAATTAATCTCACTTAATTGTTCGGTTTTCAGTTCCACATGTGTAATTCATTTTATTTACAAGAAAACTTAAGAAAAATAAAATGAAATTTTCCATAGAAGATGGTCTATTGGGATTCTAGTGAAGAGTGTCACCCACATAGAATGTACTCTGCAGGGACACTCTCCCTGGGCACACAGAGTGTACTCCTCATAGACTTCCTGGGCACACAGTCTATTCCTCTTAGGCTCTCCCTGGGCATACACAATCTACTCTGCATAGGCTCTCACTCTGTACACACAATCTACACTGCAGAGAATTACTCAATGGATGCTTATGGATAAATTTTGGGCTCCACCTCTGCAAGGCTCTGTTTTCTGTGTTACATTGCCAGGGAACTCCTGGCAGGCTCAGCAGCTGTCATCTCCCTGGTTAGCAGGCAGCAAGCCCACTGTGTGCTATTAGGCCGCCTCTCTGGAGCTGTGTCTGAAAAGTGAGTCTACCAGAAGGCCAAGGGGATAATGTGGCTGTGCTCCAGTCTTAACCTGCTCTCGGGGATTAGAACTTGCATTAACTCATAGTTGCTGCCCTCCCAGGTGTTTTTTGATCTGATATCTAACTTCATTCCATAGACCTATTATGTAAAAATGGTAAATGGCTTTCAAAATAATACTTTTGCAATTTGGAAACAATTTTACTTTCAAATGAACTTATTTTAAAAAAATTAAGATAAGTTGCTATACTATTACAGATAAATACAATATTCCCATGATCATTTTTTGACCATATGTATTTCTGGGAAATATTAAGGAAATACATTGAATAGAAAATTTGAGCTTTTCCATTTTTACTTTTAGCTGCATATTCTTTTTCAGTAGCTAGCACTATGATTTATATGGTGTGAGTGTGCCCTTCAAGGGTTTAGGTGTTGAAATGTAATTCCATTTTTGAAGTATTAAGAGACTAGAAACATAATCTTACTGTGGTGATTATAAGCTGCTTTGGGAGATGATAAGGGTTAGGTGAGGTCATGATTTAAAATTGTTGGCTATACAGATTAGGAGAGGCAGAAGAATCAACTTTCTCTTTTCTCTTTCTCACTATCTCTTGCCACAGGTTACTCCATATCAGCACAGAGCTCTATCAGAAATAAGGTTATCACCAGATATGGATCTTGAATCTCTAACATTATATTGTTATGCAAAGCAACCTGTGCTCTTTACAAGATGATTGCAGGTATTTTGTTATAGAGGGAACAGAGGACTTATGCAGATAAGTGAGCATCTCACTTTCATTGTGTAACAATTATTTTTGTTTTTCATGTAATTCAGAAATATTCCCGTTTCTACTCACTGCTTAGTAAAACAAGTTAAAAATGAGAAACAAGATAAAAACTATCTTACAACCCAAATTTATATTATCGAATCAATAATTATTCCAATTAATTATATAAATATATAACAGAAATTGATTAAAGGCAGAAACCATTTTTTTAAAATTCAGATACATTTTCTAAACTTATAGTCTTGCTTTCAGTAATGCGAGATCAAAAGAGCTCTAAATTATTAGCCAGGGACCCTGTATTAAAACCTATGACTTAGTCCTAAGTATATACATTTAGGAGTACCACATAACATATGTAGGTGATCCTCATCTATAAATAAGACAGGTAACCTGGGCTTTAATTTGCTCCATAGCAATAGAATCTGCACTCTTTTTTAAAAATAAGAAAAATATATAATTTACATATAAGATATATAATATGATTTATATTCATTTATATTATATTATAGTAAATAATATATATTTTATTTGTTATATTATATATCATAATATATTATAATGTATATCATATACATTATAGATTATGAATATAAAATATAGTGTTTCTTATTTTTAAAAATGAGTGCAGTTCTAATTGTATATTTATAATTTATATCATACTTTAATTTTGTATATATATATATATCTATATATTCATGTCTGACTTCATCTTCTTATTTAGCTGGTGATGACCATAAACTTCTGATTCTCTTGCATCTAGCTCCTGAGTACAAGAGTACCTTTGTGTGCCACCACACCTGGTTTGATGTGGTGCCAGGGCTATGTGCATGGTAGGCCATTCTTCTAACAATATCCTCTGCACATTACTAACATTTTTGCTTTAAAATAAACCATTTAAAATATGACAGGTACATGGAAAATGATGAGTATAATGTCAATACTGACTGTGCTTATGTAGTTTCCTATTATATCAGGTAAAATATATTAATTCATATTCTCTGTTTATAGTATTTTCAAAACTGTCCATAAATTTATTATATAAAGAAAAGAACATGAACATACTTTAGAGAGTCTGCATGAGTCATTATTTTTTGTGTGCTTCAAATAAAAAAACTGGACAAAAATAAGCAATGAATTTTTAAAATAAGTTTTGTTGACATTTTAGATTCTGTGGAAATATGTATGAGGGTTTTATAGTTAAAGCTATGACTACATACATTTGGGGTACTTAGGATGTGAGTAGAAAGTCAATGAAGAAAATATATATGTACACAAATAAGCATATCTTACTGCCTCTCTAGTATATCTGTGAACAGATCATGTTTGCTCTACCTGAGTCTCATGAAGGACAAGAGAAGGGTGGAATTAGTGCCTGTCCTGAAGCAGAAAAACGAAGCCTGCTCCAAAGGAAGGTAAAGTAATAACCAAAGAATGAATTTCTGCGTCATGAAGTTGGAACAATGTGATCTTTGTGGAGAAAACCTAAATTCCCCAGCATGAAATCAACTCTTATGTCTCAGGTAGACGACACAAACTTGAGCAGGTAACTACCAGGTGTGTACATGTGTACATTTATTTTTGCTGTAGGTTTTTTTTTTTTTGAGATAAGGTCTCCTTACGTAGCTCAAGCTGGCCTCAAACTCACCATGTAGTTCAGGCTGACTTTGAATTCACGATCCTCTTCCCTGTACCGTCTATGTACTGGAACATGAGATGTGTCTTAATCAAGAAGAGAGGCAATCATCACAGCCCTGGCTTTAGGTTTAGAACATCCCTCCAATTACCAATGTTTACTTACTTTATCCTTCAAAAGTTAATGTGTTTACATCCATTCCAAACTATTGCCTTTTGATCTGAGACTTCGAAAGAGCAAGATATATGTTCTGATGAACCTTTCCTCTTTTTAGTAATAGAGGGGCATCTTTAATGAGTCAATAAGAGCACTATAACTTAACAGAGAGGGACATTTATAACTCATGTCATAAGTATTGTTCAGAGAACTTGTTAGTAGTGTCCTATGTAATAAAACTCCTGTTTTCAGAAAACTCATTGTTCTTCAATAAACTCTATCCTAAGAGTTTATATCATTTATCATCTACCTTTGAATAGCTTCCAGAAAACTCTGCTCATTGGAGTTTCCTCTATCCAAGCCATCTTCTAATATTCAGCAAAGTAAATCTATCACCAGTCTCACCATTGTATCCCCTGTCTTTCAAATATTTCTTCATTGCATGCGATTTCTGATATTATATACAATTGTAGACCATGTTTTAGGAAAGAAAGCCATCTCGGCTTCCATTTTTAGTTTGATACCATAAAACAGAACTAGTGACATAAATAGAATATATCTTATGGTGGAATGCTCATCAGATCAGTGACATGTTGTGATGGTTAAGTTCATTTGTCAATTTGACCTATGTAATAATCCATAGTAATCTTTGGTGGGTCTCTGAGTTTGCCTGAAGGAAGGATTGACAAAATCCTTTTGGGATTTTGGAGAAGGGAGGAGGTCCCTTCTCTAGAGTGAGCCCTTTTCTCCCCCCCCCCATTAGGTGGGTCTTCCACAAGGGGACTGGATATAAGGAAGCTTGGGGGGAAGGGAATCTCTCTTCATTCCTCCCCTGGCTGCTGGTGCTGGTCCGTGACTTGAACTTGCATCCTGCTCTCCTACCCTTCCTGGACACTGGAACCCAGTTTCCTTGGCCTCACATCATGGACTGAAGAGCAGCCGCTCCCCAGGGAGCCATCAGACCTTCTGGGCTGAGTTGGGACTGCTGAGGCCTCCAGCCACGTGGTACAGCTACTGGTTTCTTCACCTGTGGGCCTGCAGACTGCTATTGTTGGACTGTCCTAAACTACCCCAATAAATTCCCCTTTTATTATAATCCATTCTATCAATTCTTTTTCCTCTAGAGAACCCTGACTAATATAGAGGTATATTAGCATTTCATATTGTAACCATCGATATAAGCTTAAGTATTAATAAAGGAAAAAATATTTGACCCAGCCTATCAGTAGATTACCATTTTTTTATTGAGCACTTATATATGAAGACATTTTTATTCACCGTTTTAATGCTTCACCTTTGTACCCAACAACCCAAATAGATGCTCGTGTGCCTTTAAGTGCTATATACCTCCTTCTTCATGATCTATTTTTAGTAAGTATTAATGTGTAGATTAATAGATTACCATTTCTCATCATGTCTATAGTATGCACTTCAATGGTTGAAGTGAGCCTTTTCTGCAAAATGAAGTTAAGTTTAGAATTCTGTTTTTAAAGTAGTTTACAAACTTCTTCTTGTGACAGAGGGTACTGTGGCTCAATGTTAGTGTCCCTATTCTTTTGAAAGCTTATTAGAATTTAGTTAGTTTAGTTTAGAGATTTTTTAAGCCTGCCTCTGTTTTTTTCCTTCATGATTACATCCTTGAATGAATTTAAAGAAATAAAACATTGATGATTATGGCTTGGTTTTGAGTTGCCATTTGATTGCTACCAGCCAGTAAGAAGTACTTTGACATTGAGAATGTGTTCCTGGTTAAAAATATGGGAGAATTCTGTATGACTCACTACAAATGCCCTCTAGTAAGCTACTAAATATTTTCTTTTATCAGATGCATGAATGGGCTCCTTGACTCTTAGAAATGCTCAAGGGCACCTTGAAAAGTTAGAGGTCTGATGAGTTCTAGCTTTCACATACCAAGTGGTTTCTGTTGTATTGTTAAATATGCTAAAATTGAGAGTGTTGAATTATATGCTACTGGTTGGAGGCTCAACAGAGTATGACCTCTCAAGTTTTTCCTACTTTCTTATATCCAATTTCTTATGCCAGCCAAATCCAATAGACATAAATCTACAGAAAGATTAAATCAGAACATTGGAAATTGGATTTCAGACTTCTGCCTTAGCAGGATTGCTATTTACTTTGTGTGACAAGTGAAATTGCATTCAATGCAATATTTCAGGACCTTCATATTTTCTTGCACACTCCCTGAATTTCTGAGCTATCATTATTGCTTGGGTGACCAGATGCTCTTTGTGGTGAATTTGGCATTAGCGACATACTTTTTAATGTAAAAAATATTTATCTTTAAAACTCTGTTTCTCCCTGGTAACTACGATGACCATTATGTCCACTAGTACACACTTTAGTTTGAGATCTAATCTCAGCCCATCAATCCTCTCAATAAAACAATATTCAAATGAAACTATATGATTTGATCAATTCTTCCCAGTGCCATCCTTTCCCACGATGCTTCCAAACTGAGAAATTTCTGTTCTCCCATAATGTCTCATAGTTCAGAATCTGGAGCAATAGGTAACTGTTATCAATATTAAATTTGAAAATTGGTTGAAAAAATAGCTGTTGGACTCTTGACATACTGTTTTGTTCAACAATTATTTAACTAGACAAAGGTGTGAGAAAATTTACCTTGTATTTGGCCATAATTATAGCATTAAAATCCTTGCAATTACATTAAGAATAAGTACATCCAAAACATGTGCAATCTTAGTGTTTTACTTTGTCTCAAGAGTGACTTCAATAATTTCCTTGTTATAAGCACTCACCTGTGTGCACCATATCCTTTCCAAGCAGCAAGAAATATAGTCATTAAAGCCATGTTTTTTTTTTCACTTTTACTCAATGTTGTGTTATTCATGCCACCTAGAACTGGGCCAGAGTTCAATAATCCTGTTGAGTGCCTTTACCTGTTCCAGGTATTTCAACCCCGTAACACTGAAACAATATCTCCTCAAGATTAAAAGCCCAGAAGTTTGGGGAAGTTTGCTAAGAAATCATCAGGGTCCCTATCTAACACTCCAATAATTTAGTTCAGTTAAGTGCTCTATTTTTCCTAAAGCCAGAATAATAAAAATAATATTTGAACATGAAAATTGTTTTGTTGAAATAGCTACATATACCATATATGCATCTTTAGCATGTATGATAAAGATTTGTCCAGGTATGGTGGTGCACACCTTTAATCCCAGCACTTGGGAGGCAGAGGTAGGAGGATTGCCATGAGTTTGAGGCCACGCTGAGACTACATAATGAATTCCAGATTAGCCTGGGCTAGAGCAAGACCCTACCTCAAAAAAAAAAAAAAAAAAACAACAACTAAAAGATTTGGGGTCAATCATACATAGTGTGAGGTGAGTCAGGTAAAGCTGGAAGAGGGAATCTACTATCTGTCACTGGTCTCTGTCCCTTAGATTCCCTGAACATTGTATATTGCAGTATTATTTCTTTGTTTAGTTTTAGCCATCGTTTAACGTTCCTCCAACAAATTATCTTGCCAAAGACTGACTCTTTCATTGAATTCACCAATACTAGTAACCATACCTGTAGCCCAGTCACAATCTGATCATGTTTATTTGATAGATTATCTATAAAAACAAGAATGTTTTCTATTTATGAAAATCTGAGCTTGGAAGAGGAGAGAAACTGAGTATCAACAAATGGGTGTCATCACCGCTCTTACCAAGAATGACTCAGCAATCTTAGAAAATGTGGTTATGTGTCAACAACTTGCCCATATTTTGAGATTACATTGACAGGTACGGGTAAACCACATACTTTCAATTGAAGTTGTCTAAACTCAACATTGGTTCTTGAATAGAGAGATTGCTCAGCGGTTAAGGATACTTCCTCTGTCAGTATGCTGAGCCCAGCTGACCAGCGATATGATCCCAGCACTCATAGGAATCCATCCTATCACAAAAGTCATGCACATATCTATAATCCCTACAATGCTGTGAGGCAGAGCCAGGAGATGCTTGAATCACTTCCGATTAATCTGGCTTCACCACTGGAAAAGAGAGAGAGAGAGAGAGAGAGAGAGAGAGAGAGAGAGAGAGAGAGAGAGAGAGAGAGAGAGAGAGAGACCCTGTCTCCAACAAGGTAGAAGGAGAAAACCAACTCATTAGGTTGTTCTTGAACCTCTACACCAATGCTGTGGCAAACATGTACCCATGCCTGCACACACATCATTATCCACATACATACATACAGACAGACATGCATGCACACACACTAAACAAACAAAATGAAATGAAAACATTATGTTTTCTGCATATATATATATATATGTATGTATGTATGTATATCCATATCCAGGCATGTGTGTATGTTTATAAGTGTGGCGGTGTGTGTGCAGATATACACTCATTGGTGTGTAGAGGTCAGAGGATGACATCAGGTATCTTTCTGTTACCAATGATTTTTGTCTTGGTGTTTCCAGGTTCTTGACATCTTATTCAAAAATTGAAGAATGTTGCACTGAGACAGTGAAGTAGCAAGAAACTTTAACAGAGGGAAAAAGTGAAAGTCAAGCTTAAATACACAGCTAAAACAGGCAAATAGGCCATATGAGTGAGAAAGTGCCTAAAGGTAGGAGGCCACTCCCCAGCGCTTGGTTGATTGTATTCACTAGGAGGAGCTGGTTGCTAAGGAGCATAGTTTGGGTGTTTATTTTGATAGACATGAGTTGTATTACCTTTTCACTATTGCACACGTACCTTCCCATGATACATGAGATTTTAATTATATGCAAGTCCAATTATGTATATGCCATTACCATAAGATGGAAGATAAGGCTCTTTTCCCTAAAAGTTGCTCAAAAGACATAGTTTGTCCTAATGTGCAAGCACGCAAAACCAGTCCAGACTTGCTTTAGTCATTGTTTCCCAATCCAAGATATATCTTGGAATATGTTTGAATTGCAACTCACCACAAAAAGTGAAGCCACTAAAGGAATCCAGGGAAGGAGAGACATCTTCTACGAGGGTCATAAGATGCCCATAGGTTGCTGGGTGCATTTTTAAGAAAGGCGACTGTCTAGTGCCCAGGCCAAGTAATGTCTTAGGCTGATAAGCTATTCCCTATGCGGGCCTGCTTTATCCCTTTGTTATTTATTTAATAATAATAAATTAATAATTATTTATTGAGACAAGGCTCTTGCTGAACCTGGAGCTTTCACTAGACTCCAGTAGACTGCTAGTCTGTGAGTGCTCAAGATTTCCTGTCTGCACCTCTGGAGTGTGGGGTTACAGGTGTGCATGCAGCTGCACACCCACCATCTTGCATGGGAGATCCACATTCCTGTGCTCACTCGTGTGCAGCAAGCACGTTGCTGGCTGAACCATCTTCACAGCCCTATAAACTTGCTACAAACAGCCCTGTTTATAACGAGAGACACAGGATTTATGTTTTGTCAGAGAGGCCTGTTGGCCAAAGAAGGAAATCAGTATCAACCTGACTGGGAATTTGCCTGAAGAAAGCAGTTTTGAAAATCAGGCCATCTCTCCAGGCCTATGTACCAAGGTAAACAAAATTAGAGCCCCGTCATTGGTCTAATGATTGTGTCATTCCTGTGGGTCATTCTACCTTTGGAAGAGATGAGAGCAGTGGCTTCCCACCCTGAATCGTATGTGTGTTGAAGGTGATGTAGACCTCTGGGGTTTGTGACAGATCACTTGGTTCCCAGGTAGTGGTGCTGTTTGTGGAATGGTCTGTGTATGGGGCCCCTGGTTGTAGGGCAGGGGTCTGTGGATTATAACCCTACTCTACTTCCAGCTGAGCTTCTCTGTTTCATTTTATAAGATAGGAATAAGACAGCTCTTTCTCCTACCACTGCTTCTTCCTCAAGACTTTATCCCTGTAGCAAGTGATTAATACAATGCTGATGTGTGGCCATAGCTGGACCCACACCCAATGCAGCTCTCAGTGGGTAAGTTCACCTAAAGAGGAAACCCTGAGAACTCTTGAGTTGGTGGGCAAGGTTTCCTGGAGATGACTAACTCATTCACATAATGGGAGATAATGGAATACAGTGAGGACTACTTTTCAAAGCAATGCCACTGAAATCTATTGCGGTGGCATCTTCCCAAGTTCTCCAGTATGTAACTAGGGCTGCTTACCCAAATGTCTTTAAGGGTCTTCTTGGATAGGCTTTTAAAATCTAGGCAGCAGAATCCATTTAACTAGTTTAAGTAAACAGAGACTTACTTGAGGCTACTTTGTGGCTTACAGAATCCTAGAGGTGGGTGGAGTGGTTCGACAACCCAGAAAGAGGCAGCCAAGGGAAGTACTTGCCAGGGAGTGTCTCCTGGTAGAAACCCTGAGATACTGGCTTGTGCCATTTGGCAACGACCACAACAGGAACCATATGCTTGAAGCTTTGCCAGAGTCATTTCAGAAGAACAAATACTTCTTCAGTATTTATACAATTTCCCTTTTTTCTCCTGCAGCTCAAGTTCAGTTCTCTCTGCTATTTCTCTGTCAGAGTTCCTACCTGGAAGATTTGAAAACCCTGGCTACAAACAAACCTTCTCATATTTACTTTTAAAGTTTCTTTCAACATTGATACTTCTTACAGAGTGATCTATCACCAAATGGTCTTGAATCAAAAAATCCAGACTCAATCCACCACAAGGACCGCTGTCCTCCTAGAAGAGGAGATACTCGAGTCCTGGAGAACTCAGCTCGGTGTATTTCGACCTGATGATAATACCCCACGTGAGAACAGGAGCTGGGAAGACCCTGAGAGACTTTTAGCACACATTACTGCCAGAAAAAACAAATGAAGGATGAAACTACTTCTCAATTAGTCCTGGAGCATTTTTAATTAGTGGACACTAGAAAGATATGCCCATTACAAAAAGGAAGTTGGGGGCTGGAGAGATGGCTCAGTGGTTAAGGTGCTTGCCTGCAAAATGTAAGGATTCAGGTTTGATTCCCCAATACCCATTTAAAGCCAGATGTGCAAAGTAGCTCATGCATCTGGAGTTTGTTTGCAATGGCTAGAGACTTCTACATGCTCATTATTATTTTGTCTCTCTGTGCTTGCAAATAAATTGTGTGTGTGTGTGTGTGTGTGTGTGTGTGTGTGTGTGTGTGTGTGTGTGTGTGTAGTGGGAATTAAGTGTTAGGATCAAGAGGAAATAAAAAGAATGTCTGACCAATAATTGCATAAAGCCTCAGGTCTTAGCCCACATCTATGTGAAAAAGCCATTTTCCTGAGAATACACCTTCAAGAGAAGTCATTGTCCATCCCCACAACAGTTCTAAACGGACCCCTCAATGGGAAAGACGGACTCCCTCACATCCTACCACCAGAACATGCGATGAAGATGATGATGGTGGCTGAAGAGGTTCCTGGAAACCTCTCAAGACAGCATGACTGGTCCAGAACACAGCTTCCCTGTTCATTTTCCAGAGACTTAGCTGTCCCAGACCTGATCTGGGGGTGGAGGGTGGTTCCTGGAGGACCTACACAGCTCTGGGATGACTCTAGATCCTCATGGAGGCACAAGCAAGTGCTTCCTCCAGGCCAGAGCCTGCAATGAGGGAACTCCACATGCGAGGAGAAGGAAGTCTAAGGAGC
This sequence comes from Zapus hudsonius, assembly GCA_004024765.1. Lineage (NCBI taxonomy): Eukaryota > Metazoa > Chordata > Mammalia > Rodentia > Dipodidae > Zapus > Zapus hudsonius. The sequence goes on along the minus strand of PVHP010025462.1, from coordinate 12,226 downwards.
CCTGGATCCAGACTAAGGTGAAGGAAAACACAGATCTTTAGGAATCTGTGTTACTTTTATCTCATTAGACTGAAGACGCAGGACTGAGATCATTTCTTGTGTGAGTGTCACACAGGTTTCTGCCAGCCTTTGGGCCTTCGAATAACAAGTGAGAACCCATTTCCAGGGGGCATGAGTGACAGTCCTTCAACCACAAAGTCATGAGAAGAGTCACACAGTTGAGAAGCCCCACCGGGAACATGCTGGCTTGGGGGAAAAGCTACCATCAATCATCAAAGACCATTGACACAAGGGTTTACCTGAAAATCAGACTCAAACATGTTCTTTCTGGACTGGAGAGATGGCTCAGCAGGGAAGCTGCTTGCCTACAAAGGCTAAGGACCAGGGTTCGATTCCCCAGTACCTGATGCAGATACAGGGTATAGTGCATGTGTTTGGAGCCCTGGTGTGGCCCAATCTCTCTCTCTCTCTCTCTCTGTCTCTCTCTCTCTGTCTCTCTCTCTCCTCACAAATAAATAAGTAAAATTTTAAAAAGTGTTTTTTTTCTCTCCTCAACAAGGCTTTCATTGCTATCATCTCAACATAATGCACACAAACGTGGCTGAGAACCTGAATAAGCTAAATCTCATATCAAAATGAGAAAGAGGGATTGCTTTTAATTGCCTTATTTTAAATTATAAATCAATAATGATGCTGTTTAAATCTAGCACCTTAATGTTTCTTTTATATCTTCTGCTGATAATTTATCATTTTTTCCTAGTTTTATAATTTTTAATCACCTCTTTTTAACTTTTACTTGTAAATTTTTGAAAGGCTTTTGGAAGACTTAATTGAACCATTTTTATCTCCAAAGTTCAAGTGGGACACTAGATAAACTGGGAAGGAATGTTGGAAGCACAAGGAATGTAACTCCACCCTAGAAACTTTACACTGTGGAAATAACCTTTGGTTTATAGAAAGAGGATTTCATTGAGATGACTAACATGCTTTTCTTCACTTGGCATTGATTGTATTTCTCTCTTCTGGATAATTCCAGTATGAGTCTACTAAAGAATAATTTATTAGGTGCTTATAGTATGTAATTAACTGCTAGATGCTGAGGAGAATTCATATATAAGTCTCACAGAATGTTAGTAATATCCTACTAGATATTGAGTCATAATAAAATACAAAATATATATTTATATTTGACATGCAATAACTTAAAAATATTTGGTAGAGTGCAAAGCTTTAATGTTTAGGGCCAAATTTTAACAAATACTTTGTTAATAGTATATTAAAAGTATTTTTAAATCTCTATTTAATATTTTAAGGAAAGTTTCTTCCAAAATGTAATGTCTTTTGCCCAAGAAATGCAGTTCGATAAAAGGTAAAATTTTAAGGGTACCAGAGATGACTCAGCATTTAAAGGCACTTGCTTGCAAAGTCTGATGCGCTTAGTTCAATTCCCCATTAGCCATGTAAAGCCAGATGAACAAAGTGGTGCATATTTTTGGAGTTTGTTTGCAGTGGCAGGAGTCCCTGGAATGCCCATTCTCTCTCTCTCTTTCTCTATCTCTCTCTCTGGTAAATCAATATTTGTTTTAAAAAATAAGAATTTTAATCTCTAAAATCAATTCCAAGACAAGCCTATTTGTTATCATAAAAGACTATATAACCTTCCAGTTGTGATCTTACTTGTCCTTTTTAACTTATAAAATGTTATTAGTTCCTATTAGAAAATCAGGAAACCTATTTTTTCAAATATGGAAAAAAAATCCATGTAAATTTCCAGTGTGATCAAAATCAGAGTTAAACAATTTTCCAAGTGAGGTTTCACCTAAAGCTATCACAAAGTTTCATGTATATTCCATTTGTAATAATGATTATGAATTTTATTCTAGTCAGATATATGTGTTCAATAGTCCTCTGACTTTCACTTTGTCCTTCCATAAGGACTCTTAACAGCTAAATTAATGATGGTCAAACTGCACACATGTTAGATTTATCCTGGAGTCTTTGAGTACTTAGAAATCCTGCTTGAATTTGTTGGAATGTAGCCTGGCCATCCGGATTTCAATGATTAAGTGATCCTGTGATTCTGCCCGAGCATGTGCTGTTGGGAAGAACAGTAACCTCCATGGGGTTGTTAAAAGAACAAGATCCAACCATGCTGTTTATACTAATAAACTTTGTCAGCTCTTCACGAATGCATCAGAGGAGACCAAACCCAGGGCCCCACTCAAGCTAGACAAATGCTCCACCCTGAGCTCCACATTGGCAGCCCTCAATAGTTCTTAAAGCTTCTGGTTTCTAATCTGCACTAAGTTCAGCATTTATTAGATCATTGATTATTCATTTTACTTGGGATCATTTTACTTGTCAGTGTTTTGTCACCAGGTGGCTATTGTACTTGCTGCAAACAAATCAAGCCATATGGATATGGTAATTTTTTTTCAATGTTTTTATCATGTTTTTGTTATCCATAATGAGATAAATTCAATGAACAAACAATGAGTTGTTATCCCCATTTCCCTAATGCCCTTCTTCCCTAACCCCAATCAGCTGGATATCCTCCTCTTTGGGCAGTCTGGCAGTCCATGGGGTATACAGGGTTATGGATAGCCTAGAGGCCAGCCTCGTTCCACCCGCCTTAGTGTGAAGTTACTGAGGGGGGGCATGTCTCTGGATATTCTCCCCCACCATGGCTCTTACAATCTTTCCTCCCCCTCTTCCGCTCAGTTCCCTGAGTCATGGTGGGTGAGTATTAAGGCTGCTTCATTGTTGAGGTCTTAGGGGGGCTCTGTATTTCACCTCAGGTTGTGTTGAAAATCGTTGGTGTCTGTCTAGCTTATCCTGTGTTGACTGATTGGCGGTGGTTATGGGTCTCCTGTCCATCCCATCATTCTCTGTGGGGTTCCATATGGATCCTCCATGGTAGGTCTGGTGTGGCTCATCTCTTGCCAGGATTTTAGCTATCAGCCTGCGATCCTTTGGTAGGGTTGGAAGAGTCACAGCTCTCTCTCTGCATTCTGAAAGATACAAACAGAATCTCCATCAGAGAGTGAGATCAGTATAGGTTAACTGAAATACACATTTCTGAATTAGCTAGATTCTATTGTTAGTAGCCTCTTTGTAAATCAATCATATAGTGCATCTCTCTTTGGGGACACAAGAGTTTGGTTCCCAGTGTATTTCTCCCTGAGTCCCCAGTTCCAATTAAGGGCTCTCTGGATTATTTGGCTGAATGAGTGGATTATTTGGCTGAATTAAAGCTGTTGATTGCCTCCCCCAGGCTTTGGCTCCCCCATTGCACAAGTGCTCCTTTCTTAGTTCACTGTTCTCTCCCAGTAGGAAGTGTGTTCAGCCTACTCATGCTGGCAGACTGCATTTCATGCCAGTGTTCTTTGTTTTCTCCAGGTGTCATTGACCAGCTTCCCCTTCCAGCACTATATTGACCACCATCTGGGGGCTGGTTACCGTTCTGGAGCTCGAAGGGTCTCTCGATGCTGATGGAAGGCTTCCTGTGGTTTCTTCAGCAACAGGATCTTACCTCAGGCCTGGGGAGGGCATTCAAGAGCTTTGACAGAATTCTGTCTTGTTTTTGGAACCTCCTGGGTCACTTTGGTCAACAGCTCAGTGAGGGAAGGAGACGATGACTGGGACCAGGTGTTGCCACACATCAATTTTTCATAGGCTTAGACTCTGTCCTCTTCTAATTACGGCCCCTCTTGCCAGCCAATGCCCATTACTTGCTCAATAGTTTACAGTAAGTTAGTGAGGATTTTATGATTTTGAACCCATTTTGGTTTAGCTTCATGATTATGTCATTCCCCTCCCCCATCCCTTACTCCTCATTCATAAACTCTTACTTCTCTCGACTGATCCACATAGGGATTATGGTTAGCTTGGTAAAGGACCACATATGAGGGAGAATATGCAGTGTTTAGCTCTCTGTTCTTTTGAGAGATTGCTTGGTAGGATCTGCTCCAAGTCAGACCATTTTTCCCTAAATTTCGATATGCCATTTTTCCTTTCAGCTGAGTAGAATTCCTTCATGTAAATATACCACAGTTTTCTTGTCCATTCCTCCATGGATGGGCATTTTGGTTGATTCCAATTCTTGGCTATTATGAATTGAGCTGCTATAAACAGAGTTGCATAAATATTTCTATCCTAAGATGTGACATCTTGCGGGTAGATGCCTAGTAGAGGGATAGCTGGGTCCACTGGTAGTTCTAAGTCCATTCTGTTTAGGAGTCTCCACAGTGTTTTCCAAAGTGGTTGAACAAGTTTGCAATCCCACCAGCAGTGAATGAGGGTTCCTTTTTCCCTTATCCTCACCAGCAATTATTGTTGTTGGTTTTCTTTATGATTGACATTATGACTAGAATAAGTTGGAATCTCATTGTGGATTTTATTTGCATTTTGCTGATTTTAAGGATGCTGAGCACTTTCTCATGTGAGTAAAGGCCATATGTGTTTCCTCTTCTGTGAATTCTCTGTTGAGAACAGTGCCCCATTTTGTGAGGAGTCAGTTTGAGTTTTTGTTATTGATTTTTTTTTTTGAGGTCTCTGTAGGTTCTGGAAATTAGGCCTCTGTCTGAGTTGTACCTGGCAAAAATCATCTCCCAGTTTGATGGGGGTCTACTGGCTCTGAGTATGGATGGATCTGGTAAATTGATACCCTCTCTGTCTTGTGTTTAGATGTTAGGTGACCATATAGCTCAGTTCCCAGGTGTCTTTGGACCTGGAGTCTAGAATAATGTCAAGGTTCAGGCAATGAAGTTATGCTATGCAGGAAGTTTCCTAGGTAAATATGAATAGACTCTAAGTTTTTGATGGAACTTTGAATTCTACTGGCAAATACATTTAGTGTTCTAAAGCAAATGAGGAGTGAGTTCATGATCAGTCTGGGGTTATCAGAAGGCAGTGGTTTCTAACAAGGGAGGTGTACTGATGTGAGTAAAACAGCAGTAGGCAAGGTTTTTTTTTTTTTTGTTTTTTTGTTTTTTTTTTACCAAACCAGCTGGATATGTGAAGACCTGACCCTTTTGATGATGTGATTCTGGATGAGCTAGCTTCCAGAGGGAGAGATTCCAAAGGGTAAGGACAGGCTAGCTGCCTTGGCAGCCTAATTCAGTCATATTTCTTTCAAAATGATTCTTGGAAAGTATGTGATATCTAAATCTCTTCTCAGAGAAGAATTTCTGTGATCTTCTTACTCTGAAATTTCCTTTAGGTCTGTTATATTTCTGCTGATGTACTGCAATGTAAAATCTGTGGAGTCCCATTTTCCTTGCATTGCACACTTAGATTAGATTGGAATCCAAGGCTTCTCTCTATGTGGCTTTGACGTGGGAGGGGGAGGCACAGTGGCAAAATGATACCAAGGTAATATCTTGAGATGAAAGGTGACAGTGATTCTTTGTCTCATGCCTTGACTCTACCCACTTTTAAGATCAATTGTTGAAACCAAAACTGATTAGGGAGGTTCATCAGTAGCCCAGGATAAAAGACCATTAATGTTCTCTACTCCTAAAGATCCATGCTGTCTTGTAGAAGCTTTTAAAAATACTTTTTATCTATTTACTAGCAAGCAGAGAGAAAGACAGAAAGAGTTGGCATGCAGAGCATCTAGCCAATGCAAACAGACTCCACACACACAACTTTGTGTGTCTAGTTTATGTGAGTACTGGGGAGTTGAACCCACACCATCAGGCTTTGCAAGCAAGTACCTTTGACCACTGAGGGCTTTCTCCAACTGATTTGCATTTGTCCCATTTTGTTCACCAAATCATGCTATGATCAAGTAGATCAAAAGAGTAGGTCCCAGAGGAAACAGCTAGGGAAGGAATGTGACCATGTTGATGATGAAATGAGGGGAGGTTAATGGACACTACTGAGTGCCAGTAAGTGAGCTCTACCTCCTGTGGACTAATCTGGAAGCCCAGATGTTAGGCATACTAGATTCAGCCAAAGAAATTCAGTTGGTTCAGTTTACAGTAGGTTTTCCAATAAACAATACACAATTGTTAGTACAGTTGTTCACTCACATGAGGGCTATAGTATCACCTCCATGAAGTCAAAGACTAATTATCAACCATTGATTTTCCCCAAACTTAACTAGTGACAGTCTGGTGTTAGGTGTTAGACACAAGCCTTACCAATAGCACAAACTTTTGTTACACATGTATGTATATATATATATATATATATATATATATATATATATATATATATATATATATAGTATGCATTATACTAAAAATTGGAGATCCGTTTCTAGCAATATGCTATTTATTGCAGAGACAAACTGCTTACACCTAGATGAATAGCAGGAAGAATGACTAGCACATGCATTTTAGTAGGGGCTACAGGAAGCAGCAATGCCATTATTACAGTGTCATGGTACATTCTTCTGTGAATTACACCCAGTTATGATAAGTTATGATTAGTACTATGACTCACGCCAAGTATGTTAAGTGTTTGCTGTTTTCATAAATTTTAACTTATAATAATGGATGATTGTATATATTATTGTAGTAGATGATAAAATAGATGTTTTCACATATACATTACACGTTTCTGTTATATATTTATATTAAATGACTGACATTTTGAGAGGAGTTAGAGCAACTGTGAGCTCATTGTGATTTGTTACAAATATAAAAAAATAAACACATTTAAGTGAATAGGAGCAGTTCATGAACACGTTTCAGTTGCTTAAGGGTCAACTGTGCAAGTTGTATTTGAAATGTAATATTTAAGAGGTCTTTGCACTAACAAGAAAATCTACTGTTTATCTAAATTCAAGTTTAACTGAATGTGCACTGTGTGCTGTTTGGAAAGCCTGACATGTAATAAACAAACTGTGACGACTGGGGTCAGACACAATGTCTCATCTCTGAGGAAAACAAATCTGTAGTAACTGGAAGTGGTCATCAGAAGTTCCAAGTGCAGCTGCTTTCCTTGATGAGTATCTCAAACCCTCATGTGTTCTTATGCAAGACATTGGGAAGCCAGATATTCAAACTGGGCTTTGTCTTATCAGAGAATCAGGGCATTATGTAGTACCGCTGAGCTTCTGATCCCTTAATCACCTTGGCTATGAGTAATATTAATTTTAAAACCTGAGGTTGGAATAAAAGTTATGAGAATGGAAGTGTGCTCTTTGAGAAAGCTTGGGCACTAAGCCTAGGGAGACAGATGATGCTGGCGTTTGAGAGTTTCTAGTCCTTGAAATTTACCTGAATGGTATCTGTTATCTTTCACTGTGCTTTGGTTTCTCAGGTCTCCTGGATACCTACTGGTCCCTTGATTATTTCTTTTGTTACTTTAACTATGACCTGCTGGCTATCATAATGAATTTTAACCACTTGTACCTGGTATTACCAACTGCCTATTAAATGATCTAGATTGTAACCAGGAAATCAAAGTCCATTATTTTATAAGTATATTGCTGCCCACCTGTATTGCTGCTGTCTTCAAACCAAAGGCTCATTCAACATGTCATCACCTTCCTTCACTCAGACAAAGAGCTTTGAATACATTTAATTCTCAACTCCATTTAAAATTATTGAGCATTGGGGTTTCATTTTTCACTCCATCTTGCATCATTTGTAGGACTTCTAAATAAATCCACAAAAGCAAGACGGCAGACCACAGGGTGCTCTCTACTTTAACACTGTCGTGTGCAGAGCCCTTCTGTGATACTGGCCAATGTCCCCCATCCATTCCCAATTCATAGCTTAAAATAGTGATAATCTCTTGGAGATTTGTACAACTTTTGAAAAGTCTGAATGCATTTCCTCTTTTTACATTATAATTTTCTTGCCAGAAAAAATTTGTTATTCAAATTAGTCTAAATTAAAAGAAAAGTTTCATTTCCATGAAATATTTAAAAATAAAAGAACTTGCCTCTTTTGTCACAGTAAACTGAAAATATCTTTTGGGAGACAAATATATGTAGCATTAAAAATCGAAGATTTTTAGAATGCTAATTAATATCCCAATATATCCAATATCTTCTCATTTCTTGACTCATAGATGAAATTCTAAAATATTTTTCAGTATAACAGATATCTCAGGTATAAGATGTCTGCACTGAGTTCTTGGCTTGGCATGGAAGCTTATTCCTATAATCTTAGTATTTGGGAGGCTGAAGCAGGATGATCAGAGTAAGTTCAAGGCCCGCCTGAGCTACACAGTGAGTTCCAGATCAGCCTGTGCCCCACAGAAACAGAACAAAACACAATGAGGTCACGATATTTTCTTCACATCTAGTCCTTTCTAGTTGCTCAAGATTAAAACTTGGTGTGTGTATTCATTTCTCCAAATTGTAGCTTTAAGCATATCTCCCTCTTCGCTTTACTTCATTGGTTTTCATACTTTATCCTAATGACACACATAATCACATCTCTCCTATGATCCTAGCTCAAGTCTTTTTTTGATTTCTGCTCCCACTTCTAATTTCTACAGAATTTATCAGTGACATGAATCTTTTAAAAATACAATAAGTCATGATAACTCACTCCCCATTAAGACATCAATGACTTTCCATTGCAGTTTGTGTGTGTGTGTGTGTGTGTGTGTGTGTGTGTGTGTGTGTGTGTTGCCAGAGATCAGTCAAACCCAGGACATTAAGGCAAAGGCTTCACACATGCTAGGTCACCATTTTACCACAGAAGTAAATCCTCAGCTCCTTTCTGTTGCATTTAAGCTTCCTGCAGAAACTGTATGTGCTGCCTCCTGTTTCCTCTCCATTATCACACATGTCATTTGCAAGTGACTTTATACATATCTGTTCATGCTGCTTCTGTCATATTGCCTTGTTCTGGTCTCTTAGCATGTGAATTCTGCCAACTTTCCAGTTTCCAAATGCATGGTTCCTCTTGCACCAGATGTTCTCCCACATCTGCATGACGTATTACTTCTGTTTATACTCTACCTTGAGGACCCGTTTAGTTCACTGTCTACTTCAGTGTAATAGTGTGAGATTTGTGAGTGACCTAGACCAAGCAAGACCACTCTGAAGCAAGATGGAAGCTTTATTTGGAGGGGAAAATGCAGGAGCTGCCGGGCTATCTCAACAGGGCAGAGAAAGCCACCTGAACAGGCAGATTTGGGGATTATTAGGGGAAGTGAGGCTGTAGGAGTCTAGGTGCCAGTCAAGTAGATCCCAGGTGGGGGGTCCAGGTGGTCATGTAGCTCTCAGAATGGGGGAAGGAATGTCCCTCTGGCCAAAGAGTTACAGCAGGGGTTTTGCAAGGCAGGCTTATATCTACCCCTGTTGGGGTCTGGTCTCGATGCTGACATTCCTCTTGAAGCTCCTTACACCATTCCAGTGTTTCCCTCAGGGGAGACTGAGGCTCTGCAAGTCGGACACCATGTTGAAGGGGCTGAAATTTGGCCTCACAATAGTATGCCCTTGAAAGGGATTGGTCATTCTCTCCTGCTCTTTCCCACCTTAGACATAAAGTGAGCAATTGACTCCACCACATATTTCAACTATGAGGTGATGTGTCGCACCCTCCCCCCCCCCACCAGAGATCTAAAAGAGCAGGTCTTCCTGAACTTTTGCCATTCACAAGCCATCTTTGCCCGAAATAATTTTATGCAACTTTGAGTATATAGACAAAATAAGAGAAGTATAAAAGCCAAACAGTCATTGAAAGTAAACCATAAAGAAATGTACACTTGAAACAAGTATGTGGTATATGATAATTTTACCATTTATTATTGAGGAAATTTGCACACTAAGACATATGCACTTGATTATTCTTACATAAAGTAGTTAGTCTCAGCTGAACAATAGATGTTTCAGGATCTTGAACATTTTCAACATCTTCAACATTTTCTACTATTGATTTGAGTTTTGATTTTTACCATCGTCAAGTCTGAGAATGCCATTTTGCATAAGTACCTATTAGAAAATAGCAAAATCGTGTTTGAAGCCATCTCAGAAATAATTAGAATCTTGTCCTAACCCCAAGCCAAAATTTACAAAGGAATGTTTTATGAACTCAATTCGACAACTTAAATAACACTTTTTAAAACCAAACAAAATTTATAATAAGACAATCCAAAGATACTAAGGAATGATGGTAGGAAAATACTAAAAGTCTTTGTTTCATAATTAAGCTATTGTGTTTCTTTGAAAGCAGGAAACTTTGTAGGTGCCACATAAACACTATATCTCATAAGTGATTGCAGATCTTAATGGAAGGTTTGCAGGCTTTGTGTGACATCACAGTCTGCACAGCACAAAGTTCAGGGTGTGTGTTCAGAACCAAAGTTGCAAGGACGTACTGTGTTGCATCATGCTGTGTGGCCAGGAACACATAGATTGCTTATGCATTCCATTATGAAGTTATGTTTTGGTTTGTTGCATGCAAACATTTCACTGTTACCAGTTTTTCACAACCCCCATATTTAGTCACACAACCCCATATGTGATCACAGCCCACAGTATAGGAAGCTAAGGTTTAGATGATCATGAACTGAAACCTCAAAATTTTGAAAGAAAATAAACCTTTTCTTCTGTTAAGCTGATCCCTTGGGTATTTGTTACAGAAACAGAAAGCTAATACAGAAGGAAGGAAAGGAAGAGTGGGCAGGGCTTGGATAGTTAAGGAGGTTCTTTATATTTTTCATAGTTTATTGTAAATAACAATCTATTTTACTCTTTCTAATTTTTTTAAATCCATATTTAGTTTTGGTAAACCTTATTCCCTTTCCACCATTCCCTGTTCCCTTCCCTGCTTTCAACCTTCCAGCATGCTATTCCCTTTTTTACTTTGATGTCACTTAAGATCTGCTAATTTCCATAGCCAATGACTTTTCTAATATGTTGATTGACTGAAGTAATGTTTATCCTTCCATATGAATCAATCAGTTACATATGATACAATATTTAGGACATTCTAACATACAAAAATAAACTGAAGTTTGGAATACATCTACACCTAAGAGTAATGAACAAAAATCTTGGAGCCTGTTGTCTGAGATGATTATAGAATCTCAGAATAAAGTAAATGATGGTTTGAGTATTGATCCTTAGCACAGGAAATGACGATCAGCACAGTGCGTCTGTTTGCCTTCCTTTCTCTCTTTTCTATTCAAATACATACTAAGTAAGAGGTCAGTGCTAGCTACTTTCAACACAACTATTATGAAGACAGACATATTTCTTGGCTTAGTGGATTTTACACACTATTAATTAAAAGGGCAAATTTAGCAGACTTTTCCATATAGGATAATACACAGAACACTATAGTGACAGAGAAGAAATATCATAACACAGCACTATGTAAGTGTAGGAATCTGCAGAGTTCAAACATTTTGCATAAGAGAATAAGAAGAACCCAGCATTCTGGGAAACAATAAGTGAGGGAAATGAGGAATGGGGAAATGAGAAACTTTGTTAATACATATGTGGCACTTACTTATGAAGCAGGCACTAGTCACAATTCCATGAAATAGGTATTGATAATACCCCTGGTTACTGAGACTTGATAGCATGGAAAATGAGCAAGATAGAATTCATGCAATAAATAGCATACTCAAGAATCACTTCTGGAGTAGCCTGCCCTTTTTGCAGCATTGGGGGAGCCTTCTCCCACAGTAGACATAATTTCCCTAATGTGGATTATAGCCTGAATATTGGAAATGCTAAAGAAAGATGAAAATGATACTAGCTTACATGTCAATAAAACATACAATCAATTGCAGGGAATCTGGAACCATCTGTCTCTGTCTCCTTCATGGAACAATTAGAGATGAGTTAACACTATGTATGAAAGTTATAACAATTCCACCACAAATGAAGGTGTCTTGTTTTGAGGAAGGGTGGTTAGTCAAATGCACCACTTACTATCTTTCCTAGAAACTGACTTTAAGTGGAGAGTTTCACATTTATGTTACCATAACGAGAACAAGTGCTTGAAAATCCTTTTATTTTTGTTAGCTATGCAAGACAGTTTATTTAGAATAACAACTGTGAGCATGATAAAAATGCTTGAACTTATTTATGAACTTTTATAAATACATGAAATAGTTTGGAAGCATTATTACAAATATTTTATTATACATTCTAAAACCAAGTTTATGATTAAATATTTAAACAGCATTGAGTGGATAATGAATAATATTTGTAATTATCTTCCCCAAAAGTACAGTTAGAATTACTTCTAAAATGTCATACCTCTAAATGTCTGATTTTCTATATAAAATTTATAACGATAAA
>PVHP010025461.1:0-25473 GCA_004024765.1 Zapus hudsonius | reverse complement strand
TATATCAGGCATTAAGTAGCTTATCTGTTACTGACTCTGACTGAATCCTTGGGCAAATGACCTCAACATTTTGTCTCTACCGTCTAATCTGTATATTGGTGATAATGTGAAGTCTTGTATCATAAAAGACTTTTCAAGATTAAAGTACATAGTGGTTAAGTGTACCTAACACATGATAGACATTCCACTGATAGTACGTCTACCATCGTCCTTTTCTAAAACAGAATGGTTCTTAATTGCAAAAATATCAGGTTCTGTGAATAGCCAATTTTTGTAGGAAATATGAGAACTCCCTGAAGAATTAAATCACCTGTTATCTATTTTATATTGGGAAATGCACTGCTTCCAGAGATATATTTATTTTAATGTTCATATGGCGAGGTGACACTTTGTTTCCAAAGCTCATTTTTATCAGCACTCTTGCTCCATTTGTTCCATCCTTGTGCCGACCATTTGTTAACATTTCATGCTATTACTGGCTTTTTAATTAGCAGAGCTTTTATTTATTGTCCTAATGTAATGATTCCTTAATGTTGTGTTTTTTCTAAGGTCTTTGGTTTAGACTGCTCTTTCATTTAAACTCATAAAAATTCCAGCAAGATACCAGATTAGATATCATGATTCTATTACACACATGAAGAAAGACAATTTATGTAACTTAACAAAGATCATATAGGAAAACAGAATGAGAGACTATTTAGGTAGTTAGTCCTGCAAGACAGATTCAATTATCCTCGTGTTCAAAGGTAAATTGATCATCACAGAAGTTAGACTATCTACTCAAAGTCATACACCTGATCAATGAAGGTGACTGGAACTTTAATCCAGGCTTGCCTAATCCTTTGGCTCACAACTTGTTTATTTTTCACTATACCACATGTCTAAAGGTGGCTTACCTTGAACAGCACTTCATATTATGGGGTGCAGTTACATTTTTTTCTTTTCGACCCTTACCCTTGCCGAAGCAGCAGATCTTGGCATTACAATTTTAAGTTCAAAAGTACAAATGTTGGTTTGGTTAGCAAATATGTGATAGAACTAAGTTACAAACATTGTTTTTGACTGCGTTTTGGGAGAAGCTATCATCTTTGGATAGTTTTGAAATGACCCATAAAGCTGAGAAAATGTGAAAACCCCTCACCCAGATGTCTTTGGGAAGATGATACCTGGGAACTCAAGGGTTGTGGCATCCAAAACTGCTGGTCAGATATTTAAATGGATTCCATATCAGTGGCACAAGTTGTCTTTCTGGCAAATCTCTTTTTATTTCCTGAGCATACAAAAATTCAGAGATTTAGGGTAAACTAAAGAACTATATTAACAGCATGGCTTGAGAACCTGCACCTGCCTAAAACAGGCAGCTTGCAAATTAGTCCCAATCGATTGAGTTTCCAGAGAGAAAGGGAATAAAAAGACAATCAAGTCAACCCCCTGCCCCTGTCCAGCCAGTGGGACACATCTTTCATGTCTCAAACTCAGTGTGAATTGTTTATAAATAGTGCCAGACCCCATGATGCCAAATGAATCCTGTGCTATTTTTATACAATGTGAGGAGAAGTAAGACAGGCTTCAAGCCCACAGCCTGTAATGTTCAATTTCCAGAAATTCTCTAAACATTATTTCTAGGTCTACGTATCAGCAACTTTAATATTTAGTAGTGCAAATGGCTTTGCCAGGCTACAAGCAAGGGGCATAAGAATACCTGGTGAGCTCTATGAATGTGTGCAAGGGCCAGATGTCCAGCTATATTCAAAACTTCACTACTGTTCCCCACAGTAAAATAAAGTTGACCTCCTCTAGTTGGAGCAGAAGTCATGTGTGTTGGTGACTTTTTCATTGTTGGAACAAAATACCATCTACAAACAGCTTATGGAAGGAAGACGCTTTATTTTGGTTGATAGTCCCTGACAGTAGAGTAATTAAGGAGGGGAAAGCATGGCAGGAGTGGGAAGGAACCTAGAGAGTGGACAGTGAGCTAGCCAGGTTGTAAGACTTCAAGTCTTGCTCCCCAATGACACACTTCTTCAAGGAGTCCACCTCTTAAAAGTTCCATAACCTTGGAGAATATCAGAGACTTGGCAACCCTCAGTAACAACACACTTGGGTCAGGAGAACCCGGCTGAAGACTAGGCTATCCATGGTCCCCTACCACAAAGACTGATACAGACGGCCCAAGTGGAGGATATCCAGCTGACTGGGAATGGGGAAGGGGGGCGATGAGGAATTGGGGATAACAACTCATTGTTGGCCCACTAAACAATGTAACTCATTATGGACAATAAAAAAAAAGAAAAAAAGTTCCACAACCTTCCTAAACAGCATCACCACCTGGGGATTACATATTTAAACACGGGAGCCTATGAGGACATTGAAACTCCACATGAGTGCAGAACTGCCAGACAAACTGTCCAAGCATGATTCCCAAAGCCCTTCCTTAGAACAGATAGATTTTGGTATTAGTGAGAGTCTAATCAGAAAAGCATAAAAGTAACCATTCCAGGGATTTCCATACAGGGACTTCAATAGAGAGGTCCTGGTTTTGAGTCTCTTAGGATGACTGAGAAACAATCAAGAGCGGCTCATTCTCGAGGTACATAGCCTTCAAAAAGCAGATACCAAAGTGTAGTTAGGAATGCAACAGACATACTGGGAAAAGCATGTGTGAAGTATTCAGAAAGTGGGTGCTTAAAGCCATCTGAAGGTCAGAGAAAAATTAGACACGAACAGAAGGACTGGGCTCAGATCTGACTCAAAAGAGAAATCCTGAATTAATAAGAAGCAACTGATCTAGTTTCCCTGCCATGTGTAGCCATGACTGGGAACAGCCTTGGGAAACATGGGCTTTCCTAACCCCAAATAAATCCACAGTTGAAAAGCAGCTGTGACCACCAGTCAATTATGCCATCCTTACAATTAAGGGAACACCTAAACAGCACTCATCCATAGCTTCCGCAGTGAGGAAACACAGAGATTAGCAGCAGCAGCAAGAAGCAAAAGAAAAATGAAGAAAACAAACATGACAGCATATCAGAATCAAATTTATGAAAACATGTGAAAGACAAAGATCATGGGTAAGCCATGGAAAGAAGACACATTACATGCAGTAAAATAAAAGTAATAATAATAGCTCATTTTTCTTGTTTAAAACATCTTATATTTATATTTTCAAACATTTTATATATTTGTAAGCAGAAAGAGAGAGACAGAGAGGGAGAATGGATGAACAGGGCCTCTAGCCACTGCACACCAACTCCAGATGCATGCACTACTTTGTACATCTGACTTTATATGGGTAATGTAGAGTCAAACCCAGGTCGTTAGGCTTTGTAGGCATGTGACTTAACTGCTGAGCCATCTCTCCAGCCCAATAGAATATTTTTCATAAAAGGTAATGGAAGTCAGGAGCATCTTTAAACAAATAAACATAAAAACCTTGTGAGAAATATCCCAGTATAATGAATTTTTATAATGTAGATGAAGGAAAAACTTCTGTGTGTTTGAAGGTTAGAAGACAACCTTGGGTGTCATCGTCAGGAACACTTTCCACCTCTTTTTGAGGCAGGGTCCCTCGGTGGCCTTGAGCTTACTAATAAGGCTAGTTTTGCTGGCCAGCAAGCTCCAGGGATCTGCCCATCTCCACTTCTCTAGTTTTGATATGGGATCCCAGGCATATTTTACTATGGGCAGAGGGATTTTAATTCAGATCCTTATGCAAATGAGGCAAACACTTAACTAACTGAGCTATCTCCCCAGCCCCAGAAAAATCTTTTTTTAAAAAAAAAAAAAGAATATTTTCTATTCACTGATACTGCATTGGAAGAAATAGGAAAAGAATTCCTCAAATTAGAAAGAAAGTAAGAGTCCCAGAAGTGGCTTTCCTAAGTGGCCATGAAGATATGCAAGCTCTTTCAAGATGCCACCATGTCACACCGTAACCAGGGCCAAAAGTTGCAGAAGGTGATGGTCCACTCCATCACCCTGATCTTCAGATACCTGCAAAACGGAACTCGGATTGAGGTGTGGCTCTATGAACGAGTGAATGTGCAAATAGAAGGCTGTATTATTGGTTTTGATGCATATATGATCCTCATATTACATGATGCAGCAAAATTATTTCATTGTAAACAAAGTCAAGAAAACAACTGGGTAGGATCACTGTGATGGTTAGGTTTTGTTGTCAACTTGATCTTTCTAATTATCTTGGGTGGGTTTCTGAGGCTGTACACAGGAAGGCAGCCTCTCAGCAAGGGGCAGGAGATAAAGAAGCTCAAAGAAGCTAGAAGTAAACATCCTTTCCTGTGTGGGCCATGCAGGAAGGAAATTCCAGAGACTCAGGAAGCCATTAAGTCTGGGAAAGGGTTGTAAGACCCCACTATAAGCCTATATAAAGGGGAATAAATTCTCTCCTTGGGACCACTGCCTGTTCCCTGTTCTGTGTATATGGTGTAGGTGATGGGTTTTTCTCTGCTCGGACCTGTGAAAAAGGGCCAGCCTTTCGCTGTTACAGAACTTCCCCTCAATCTGTAGTTTCAACACATACTTTCCTCCCCCAAATTGTGCCTGGTTTGAAGATTCATCCCAATGGCATGTGGCTAACTATGACATTCATGCAGAAAGAAGATAACATTACTTTGAAGGGTGTAGGACTTTGCTTAGGGACACAGAGGACATAAAAGGGTTAACTAGAGTTGAAACAGGCTGAAACCCAAAAGTCTCTGCACAGAGATCCAGTAGGCATTTCACCACATTCCTCTTTGGATCCTATAAACCTCCGGGCTCCCTGGCAAGCCACAGTGAACCTTGTGTTCTCATCCCAGCGATGCTGATAATAGGTGACAGTTTCTCCATAAGCTGCCACCACCGAACTCATGTCCAGAATCAAGTACTTCAAGCCACTCAATTTATGCAAATTAGGCATTCACAGGTTACTTGCCCTCACCTATCCGCTCATCAAGGTGCCCACTTACCACCCTGCCCCAACCAATCCTGTTGCTCTCCCCCTGCCCCTAATTCTCCTGGCCTCTCCTCTCTATAAATATGACCCTTCCACATACAATAAATGATATCTGCCAATCTCACCCACAGCAGGTGTATCCTGGGAGTTTTCTTCTCTCCTGGGCTTGCATCCTGGCGCCCAACTCCGAGGATGAGCAGGGAACCACCCTGCTCCCTCCCCAGCTTGGCCCCCTGATCTGACACAGCGGCTGTAGAGCAGACAAGGCCCACCTCCACTGCTACCCCCTGCAACCCACAGTATCCACGGAGAGGAAAAACATGACAGAAGGGTTTCCAACTAGAAACGATCAAGGAAGGGAGAAGATGAGAACACAATATATTTCAGTTGTTAGGGTGTCTTCTGTGGGGAGTAGTACAGCACTGCAGCATTTATTTATAATGTTTTGAAGGCCCTTATGTTATTACTCTGTGTTGTTGTGGGGTTGTTTTTATTAAAAACTTAAAAAGAAAGAATACAAACAGAAATCTAAATCTACACCAAGGAATGATGGAAACTTGGCATTGTAGGCACATAAGTAAACATAAAACTACTTTTCTTGTTTAGATGTCCTAAATGATAATCATCAGTGTAAATCAAAAGTAACAACAGACCAACCCCGACCCCCTACCAGACTCTGTTTGTATTTTTCAGAAAGCAACGAGAGAAACATGAATAATTTAACCCTACCAACTGGGCCTGAGATGATGGGGGACACCTAACCAGGAGATGAGCCACCCCTAACTCACCACCCAGAGCCCTAACAAAACCTCTAAGGAATTGGTAAGAAGATCGAAAGAGCTATCTGCCCAGCAATTCAGATAAACCATGGAAGGATAACAGAGATGGACACTGAGGAGACCCAAAATAGTCCAAAGCAGAAATCCAGAGGCTCTTAAGAGCTCAACAGTAAAACAGACTTAAAACTCACCCATCATGACTCAGGGAAATTCCCAGAAGAGGTAGCTCAAAGGATGTAGTAGTCATGGTGGGGGAAAATATCCAGAGACATTAGCCTCCTGAACAACACACACGCACACAAACACAAATGGCCTAAAGTTCGTGAAATTCACACACCCCCAATCCCATGGACTTATCCAGTAATCCCACTGAGGAGGGCCCTCAGTGAGTTGGGGCCATGGAGGAGGGAAATGGAGGTACCAATGTAAGAATTTTTCCATATTGTGTGTCTAATTTTCAACAATAAATTTTCAAAAAAAAAAGTAACAACAACATAGTATGGAACTGTCACATGCATAGAAGTAAAATGCATGCCAACAATAGTACAAAGACCAGAAAGGTACAGATGTTAGTATACTCCTGTGAAGATTCCATACTACACAGTATCACCTGAAAGTGGATTGTGAAAAATCAAAGAGGTAAATGCTAAATCTTTATCATTGAAAGAGCACAATGAAGAATTCTAACTGGCTGGAGAGATTGCTCAGTGGTTAAAGGCACTTTCTTGCAAACAGGCCCAGGTTCAATTCCCCAGTGTCCACTTAAAACCAGATGTAAAAGTGGTACGTGCATCTTGAGTTCGTTTGCAGTGGCATGACTCCCTGACATTCCCATTCCCCATTCTCTCTCTCTCTCTCTCTCTCTCTCTCTCTCTCTCTCTCTCTCTCTCTCTCTCTCTCTCTCTCTCTCCCCTTGCAAATAAATAAAAATATTTTAATAATTCAAATTAATAGTAGATGAAATATAATGGTAATTAATAAAAATAACAAAAGAGGCATAAAAAGAGAGAGTGGAACATAAAACAGATAAGTGAAATAAAGTCATACTACAAGCCATTAAACGTGCTTATTTATCAAGCACCATAATTAAAAGGCAAAGGTTCTCAAATTCATTTCAAGAAAACTAGACTCAATTACGTGCAGCCCACATGATGCCCGCCCTAAGTATAAAGACAAAAATGTTGAAAATGGAAAGAAGGATGAAGATGCACTAAGACAATGCTAATCAAATTCAAGCAGAAGTAGCTATTGTAAACATGGAAGTGGGATTCAAATGCTATTACTCAGACAAAGAATATCATTTCATAATTGCCATAAAAGCTTTGGCTTATTAAGAGATTTCGGTGACATTAATGGTCTTCATAACGAAACTGCACACAAATTAAAGCTGGTAAAACTGCAAAGAGAAAAAGACACATTCAAAACATAAGCTGTAGATTTCAAGTCTTCATTCTCAGTAACAGAACAAGTGGATGGAAAATCAGTGAGGACACACAAAGCATAAACAATCTACCACTAATCAACTTAATACAAAAGGCATTTCTAGATCTGCCCCTAATATGTATGTCTACTTGTCAGCATATATGACCCAGCTACCAAGGCAGACTGTACAGAGCACCATATAGAAACCTTGATAAACTTTTATTTAAGTAAATAAATAAAAGGACACCAAAGAGAGGGACCAGATCTTCTCTGTCTACAATTCCAGATTGGAATCCCTAGAAAGAAGATTGAATCAAAGATTATCACGTTGACCATTAAGGAAGGATTTAGGAATCATGACTATGGAAGGGAGGGAAAGGAATCAGCATTACAAGGATAAGTTGAAATTGTGTGCAATCTCAGTAAATAGATCAACCGGAGACAAACCACACCTAGCCTTCAAACAGGGCCGAAATGAATCCTACAAGAAAGTGATGAGACGAAAAGGAGACCAATCACCACAGCAAGTTTGATAACCCATGAAAGGTCAATGGAGACAGACACCAAGGACACCCATCACAATCCAGGACAAAGATCCAGAGATAGTTAAGATCTCAACAACAAAGCAGACTCATAACACCCACTATGACTCAGGGAACTGAGTGGAAGAGGGAGCAGAAAAAATGTAAGAGCCATGGTGGGGGAGAATATCCAGAGACATGTCCCCCCTAAGCAACAACACAAAAAGGGAAAAGAAAAACTGGCTATCTCTGGTGCAGTTCATAACCCCCTAACCTATGGACAGATCCAGTATGCACACCAAAGAGGGTAGGGGACAGAGAGAAGGGAAACGGGGACACCTTCACAAGATTTGCTCATACAATGTATATACTTATTCATAATAAAGATATAAAAATTCCAATGTTTCATATACTTCACCAAACAACCATTCACAGCAACAAACTTTCAGAAAGCAGCTGAAGAAATAGAAGTGTCCTTCTGTAAGATATTTTGGCCAAGGAGAACTTAGTGATTTGAGTGACATCCTTCTAAAGAATAGCTATCCTCTAAATATGAAAATTGTCTCAATTTTAGGTAGCAAAAGACATCATAAAATTATGACTTAAATAAAGAACTAAAGGTAGTTTAAAACTATACTTAAAGTTGAAATGTTGCTTCCCCAAGTGATGGCCTTCAGTCTCCTTGACTTGCTATTGGGTTTCTAACTAGGTAATAGAGTCAAATTACTCTGACAAAATGGCCCGTTTATTTTCATAGTGAGTAGAATTCTCAGGTTGCCCCAATGATCAACACCCTTGTGTAATATCTCCCCTCTGAGTATGGGTGAAAACTGACTTATCTTTAACCAATAGAATTAGCAAAGCCAATGGGCTCTGACTCTCATGAGTATGTTGTATGATAGAGATGGAGAGATTTAACTAGCTTTAATCTAAAGGAAGATTAACAGGCCTTACTTGACGGATTGCTCCTTTAGAAAAGAAAATGGAGATCAAAGATTTAAAAAAAATAATAAGAGAGTTTCTCCCCTCTGGTCTCAAAACCACTATAAGTCCTATAGCTTTAGTGTAATGATTTCTTCCGATAGTCAAGTAAGTATGCAAGAGGACCCTGGATCTCAAATATGGCTCCAGCCAAATATTTTTAGCAGGCCTAGAAATCAAACATAATGGCCATGCACTATTAGACAAATGTTTTTTAATAAAGCTACAACCCCAATCCTAACCTTATCTTTTTATTAGGATAGGTCTTCACTATGTAGCAAAGACTTGCTTGAGTTCTTCATCCCTTGTTCTGACCCCAAGTGCTGGCTTATACATGTGTGCTATTATGCCAGCTCGCAGCTCTCATTTTCTTGTTGGTCTTTATGCTTTGTTGGTGAATAAATGAAAGAATTTTTTGATCTGCTCACCTTTGATAGATACCGTGTTTCTAACTTTTTAGCATTACGAATAAGGAGTTATAAACATTTGTGAATAAGCCTTTGTATTGACATGTGTCTTCAATTTCCTTATGCAAATCATAGGAGTATAACTGTTATATTGTATGGTAAGTATGTGTTCCACTTTTTAAGAAACAGGCTCCTTTTCATAGTGGTCATACCATTTTGCATTCTCAACAAATACATGAATGACTCAGTTGCTTCAGATCCTTGCCAACAGTATCATCATTTTTTCTTAAATATTTTTGCCATTTTAGTGTGCAGTGATATTTCATTTTGATCTTACTTAACCTTTCATTAGTGGAAAATAATGTTAACCAAGCTTATACTTTGATTGCAGCCTTATGAAACTCTGACCAGGGATGTATCTAATCCATGCAAGAATTTCTGACACATGGAAACAGTAGAATAATATGTGTATTAATATTGCTTTGAGACACTACATTGGTGTCAGTTTGTCACAGTAAACGAGCACTAACATATCCAGCCTCTAGGAAGAATGTCTGCTTAAATTCACAAATTAATTGCTTGCCTGTTTTAAGTTTACACATCAAACATCATTATTCCTTCCAGCTGCTGTGAAGAGAGTTTAGTGAACATTGTTTGGCCCAAGTCTCTTACACTGTCATGACATCTGTTTAGTCTGGGTTCTCTAGGAAAAAAAAAAAACAGAAAAAGTAGAAGTATGTGTGTGTGTGTGTGTATGAGAGAGAGAGGAGAGAGAGAGAGACAGGAGAGAGAGAGAGGAGACAGAGAGAAGAGACAAGGAAAGAAAGAGAGAGAACAGAAAGAAATAAGGAATTGAGTCATACAATTCTGAACTCTGAAATGTTCCATATCTGAAGTTGGCAAGTGAGTGGGAAACCCAGAAAGATTAAGCTGCAATTTCAATTGAAGTCAGGGGTCAGGACAACCCATGATGCAACTTCCAGTCTTAGTTTGGGTATGAAGACATGGAAAAACTCATGTCCCAACTCCAAGGTAGCCAGAGAGAAAAAAATTATTAAAACACTTATTCTCTGTGGCATGTCAATGGGTTGAGTAAACCACCCGCTTTGCTCAGTCTGCTTTTACAAATGCTTTATGTCATCGAAAACGTACTCAGAGATGCAACCAGAGATAACATTTAACCAAGTATCTAAGCAACCCCACAGTAAAGTGAAACTGACACGTGAAATTAAAGTTCATAACATCCAATAAGGTAAAAATGATAGTTGACTACTTAAAAATAATCTTCAAATTATTATCAATATTATTTTTAATTGGCTCTGATTTGTATGAATTTGGCTCTGTGTAGACAACACATTAGTATCTTCCCTTAACGGCATCCTTTGCTTTATTCTCTAAAAATTCCCCTGGATGCATCTTGTTAGTAATTTACTCATTAATTCTTTCCTGCTTGGAGGATTTCTGGACCTGACAAAGGAAAATGCCATCCAGGTGCCAATTCCAATCGGCTAAGTCTCAATATAAGGAAGCCTGATTGATAGGTCATGCACCAGTGTTTTGATAAAAATTGGACATTAAAGATGTTTTCGGTGTCCACAAACATGATTGAGGCTGCTTACACATGCATAATACAAGCAGAGTCAGGTTTGGTGTGAGTTGAAGGGCTTCTGTATCTCCTCACCTACATCGTCCAGTTCAGGTCTTCTGTGCATCCCATCAGGACAGTTACAAAAGACCTTCTATGTCTTTAAGGCCTTCTAATCTCTTTGGTTGTGTCCCTACACTTATCTCTTTGTGTTCGACTCACTGCTCCAAGACAAGCCTACTAATGATTGTCTCACATTGAAAGTCCTCCATTACTTTCTTTAGAAGCGGTTTAAGGAAGGAAAAGGTTTATTTTGTTTTACAGCTTCAAGGGGAAGTCCACCATGGCAGGAAAAGCATGGCAGGTACAGCAAGCCAGCATCTTATCAGCAGGGAGGAAGTAGCGAGAGATGAATGCTGGATGCTCAGCCTGCTTTCTCCTCTTCATAGTCCAGGAATTTATGGGGCAGAGCCAGGCACAATTGTGGTGGGTCTTCCCCTAATCTAATCTGATCTAGAAAAGCCATAACAGACATGCCAAGAGATTTGTTTCTATGGTAAAATCCTGTTAAGTTGATAACTGTATTACCCTTCACATCCTCCAACACCATCCACTCACCAAAGACAACAGCTATTTATGTTTTGTCCTATAGCTTTCTCCCCATGAGCTCCTAGGCTTTCCCAGAAATCACCACATTTTCTCCATGTTACATATCCATCTGTTTTCTGATACCATTCTCAATGCTTTTGATTGCATTTACCTGCTTCAAAATCCATATCAAATGTCATCTTTTTTGTCAATATTTTAGATTTCTGTAATAGTACTGATATGCAAAATTCATTTTAAAATGATTGCATAGAACTCAGATTCAGAGGAAAATTTGATCTATTTATATCAAACATATATAGAAAAAGAATTATATACATATGTGTATGCATATATATATATTATATATAGATATGTACATAATCTCACTGGGTACATATGAGTCAGAGCCTGAAGCCAGCTCTGACTCTGGTGTCTTGGGTTCAATGCATTTCCAGGTAGAATGGTCCCAAGTCTGCTAAATACAGTACATGTTTTCATCGTGGGGAAGTTGTATATGTATGCATGTATCTGTATATGAATACATGACTTTCTATCCTCCGACATATGTATACATCTATGTTAACATAATTACAGTAACATGTGCCTATATGTGTATGCAAGTATATGGTTACACACATGCATATGTTCTGTGAACAACCATGAAGAGGTGTAGAGCATATATGAATGTATGTCTTGACATGTATAGATTATACATAGTCACATATACTCATAACCCCCTAACTCTTGTAAAATTCATTATATAATGTTTGTGCACACATGATACAGACAGCTTGCCTCCTGTGTCTTTTGTGAGGTGTTGCTTCTGGCTTACTTGGGTGGAGAAAGAGCCTCTGATATTTCAGTGGCTTGGGTTTCCCTTGGTTGTCCTGTGGTCCTCGATTTGATGTTAATTTAAATGAACTGAAATGGAGCATGAGATCAGGGCAGGCTGACTGAGATTCCATCTCCACTCCCAGCTGGGCCACAAATGGAGCCTGGTAATTCATCCCTCCCTGCTCCCCAGGCAAGGTTTCTAGATCGTTTTCCATTACCCTCTGTGGATGCCCTTGCCTCTGCTTGCAGGGGCCATGGCCTTGCGTCCTGATGAGTTCAGCCAACAATCATTTGACAGGAGCAATCTTCAAGATTCCCTGCTGCACTATTCACACTGTCCAAAGAAGCATATTCCTCTGGCTTCTCCCCCTCTGAAATCTTCTGTATCTCCCACTAATGGACTCTTTCCAGTGACAAGCTTATCTGCTAATGGGTCCAAGGTACTTGAGCAGGCTTTGAACTCAGAGGCTGTGCTGTCCTGAGGTACACACATGCTCATGTGAAACTTGAATTCCACTTTCGATGCTTGTGTTGACAACTTTTACAGTGCACAGCCCTTGGTGGTCCCCAGAGGATTTAAGAAATGGGTATTAAAACCACAGGGTGAGATGTGACTCCTTTTATTTTTCTCTTTTGCTTGCAAGATAGTTGCCGAGTGTAATGGAGATCCAAGTATCCAAGCTAAACATTTCTCCTATTTTCCTTTTAATGACCCCTCCCAACCATCCAGACACAAAACCCTTTCTCAGTTGAAATTTGATTCTCCTATGTCTACAATTATACTGAATGATTTACGACTAATTTATCCAACAAGCATCCTCTGGTGTCTGTCACCTATGAGTATCATTAATGAAGCAAGCTTTTAGGGTCCATCATTAATTAGTACAATTTTTGGTTCTCCACAGTATGGTCAGAGAGATATACTTGAAAATGCAAATCAGATCATGTCACTTTCATCATAAAACTATTCAACGTGTTTTCATTGTTCCTCAAATGCAAAAGAAAATTCAACAGGGCTTAAAAAGTCCTGCATCCAGCCTCTCCTCTGCTAGGCTCCCTTGAATGTAACCTCTCCCTTTTCTCCAAAATACACACTGGTTCTTTCCTCCCCCTCAGCTCTGATGTTCCTTCCTTCTGTGACCCCCATGCAAGTCAGTCCCCTTGCCTGATTCCTTCATAGCTCCCTTCATAGACCCACCACACTTTGTAATCAGATGGTTCCAAGTGTGGCCTCAGTACAGCTATGAAGTTTCTGCCCGTTGATTCTTTGCTTAATGCTTGTCTTCTATCAAGCACAGGTCAGTAACTGCAAAAGTTTGACTCAGCAGCATATTCTCAGTAATGAATATTGGCAGTTGGTATATAATAGGTGCTCAGAAAAGACCCCTGGATAAATCAAATAAATGAGACTATAGATTGAGGCTCTATCTATCTGTCTGTCTGTCTGACTGTCATGTCTGACTGTCTCTCTGAATGGATGGGAGAGAGAGTCTATACACACATATTAAATTATGCATATAAAATCTGAACTTTGGTGTGCATGTTGTATATAGTTCCAATACCATATGCTAAAAATAACTTCATTCCAGAGACATATTTATGGTGCTTAGTTGAACTGTTTTGCTGAGAAGGGAGGAAAAAAGCAACCCCCAGCTTCCAAGCTGCTTTTCTAAGATAAGGGAGCATTGCTTATGAATCTTTTGTAGAGTTTGGCAATTTTCAATTTAAATATTTACCATGAGTTCAATTATTATGTTTACCATGAATACATAATGCAAGAAAGATGGTAATAAATATTAGAACAGACCTCAAAAGTGCCGGGAGAGTCACACAGATGGGGATTCATCCAGACTGGGGGAAATCTGTGTGTGAAGTTTTCCACTGAGTCTAGAAGCTTGGTTTGAAGCTTCTGTCAGTCCTGTTCACTGGAAGCTCCTGGCTCACTCTGACCACTTCCACAGGTTGGCTTAAGTCACTTCCTCTCTGTCTTCTCAGACACAGTCCCCCATCTATGTTATGTGTCCCCAAGTGTCTCTTTCCCACCATCCCATCATGTACTTGTTGCAGATTGAATATTCAATGGCCCTCACAGGTGTATGTACTTGAATACGTAGTTCCCAGCTCTTGGCTGTTTGGGAAGTTTGTGGAACCTTTGGGAGGTGGAGTCTTGGTGGAGGAAGTGTGTCAATGTGGGAGGATCTGGAGGTGTTACAACCCTATTTCAAGTCTAGTTCACTCGCCCTGTGCTGCAATGTAATGTTGACTTACTTCCTGTTCCCTCCCTGATGAAACTGTAAGGGAATTAAACTCTTTCCTTCCAAAGGCTGCTTCTGCTTTTGCATTTTGTTCCAGACATAGGAAAGTACCTGGTACCTTGTAAAACTCTAAACAGGACAAGGAAGTAATGCTGTTTGACTCACCGCTGTCTGCAGAGTCTGACCGAAGGTCATTGTCCAGTATTAGTATTAATATTATTGAGTGAATGATTAAAAAATGTTGAGCAGAAATGGGAATGTGGGAAACTAGTCTTGAAAAATCAAGTCTTACAAACTTGAAAGAAAATTAAAAGTGCCACAGAAATACAGTTATGGTAAGACGCTATCAAGAAAGAAAAAGGGAAAGGCTGAGAGTGTAGTGTGTGTGTGTGTGAGAGAGAGAGAGAGAGAAAGAGAGAGAGAGATGTCATTCAGGGTGCAGGGAAAGGGGGGTATGAAAGGTTAGAGGGAGCCAGGTTTTCAATGGCCTTGAATCCTAATATGGAATTTTTACGTTTCTGTCATCAGGAGAAATTCCAAGGCTCTTCAACCTGACTATAGTAATCTTATATTTGTACTGTGTGAAAAATCACATCAGTTTGCAGATAGTGGGAAGGTTACAGGAAGGAAAGAGAATAAAGGTGCAGAGAATTTGTAGGAAATGACTGTAAAGGCACTATTAATATCTGGGGCTGGTTTTGTTAAATGTAGGTGCTTTGAATAATGTTTATCAGCATGGTAACCCTCTACTCACTAGACGCTCCAGTACCTGACCCTAAAGTGTGACAAAAAAAGTTTCCTCCCTGGAAAAAAAATGTTTCCAACCCACCATGGCATGTGGGTTGCAAGAACATATACACATTGATTTTGTACAACACTGACACACGATATTGTCATCTACAACGCTCATCCTGTAGAATTGTATAAACTGTCAACTGTACCCCACTTAAGAACTTCTGATTTGGATAACAGACAATAAAGTGCAATCAAAGATGATTATTAGGATGAGAAGATGGCTCAGACACATAGGACACCGACTGAATGTTGACTACCACAAGGAACAATGTTTGTCACTGTGCAGTATGATGGCTGAACTGCCCTGGACCCAGGGAATCCTCAGAATAAAGGACCCCTCTTAACCAGGATGCTCTTCCTCCCGGTAGCCACATGGTTACAGAAGTTCTGTGTATTTTAATCTGTTGTGTTGGGTTTGCTCATTAAAAGGCCACTGCTGTGGGATTTGGGAGGGAAAAGAGAGGGTGCTGGGAGGAGATGATGATCATTGTACACTGTCTCTATTTATGGAATTTGTCAATAAACAGTTTCAAAACAACCACTGTGCTTCTTTAATGGTGGAACTCTGATTCTTGGGGGATCTTGCTCTGCTTCCAGTTTGAAAAAGGAATTTAGGGGTTCCTTGTCAATACACCAATATGCCAACACATCATCAAATTTAGGGTACATAGGACTCTTGTTTATGATTTTAAATAATTAAAATTCATAGACCAGAGGGTAAGGTTTTGATTTATTGGATTATTAGATTAAGAGAAGGAAGTGCAGAGAGCTCCTGCCATGAGGAGGCAGAAGGGGGTAGAGAGCAAATGGGTAAGTAGAGGTCTCCTCTACTTTTAGCTAGGCTGAGTCATGGGGAAGCTTACCAAGATCCGTAGGTTCAGGAGAGATGAACCTGAAGTCAAGAGATGTTGCTCACCTGGTAAGCATCTACTTTAAGGCTTATTGTAATGGGCTTTCTTTACCTTTAGGCTCAGGTGAGCCAGAGCAAGGGCTGATTGGTCTGGGCTAGTGGCTGGCTCAAGAAGAGACCAGCCATGATGCCAAGTTTTGGGGCTGAGATTAACCAACTGCAATGCCAGGATCAGGGTTGAATTCTAAGAAAGAGGAACCCCTGCTGGAGGGGGTTGTTTATGGAAAAACAGATTTAGGTAACTCCTTTAGTCAAGAGAAAAGGAGAGGAGACATCCTTCTCTGATCTCTAATAAAGTAGAGACTGCAAGAGCAGACTTAAAGACATTTCTGCTCTTTACTTTTGGGGTCCTGCCACACCATGCTACCTAACAAAGCTACCAGCCTCCCTCTCAGATTCACAGGATTTGTTGGGATTCCAACCTCAGGTGCCTAGGATAGAGTAACACAGGGCTTTGAGCCAAGCAGAGACAGTGGGTGCCATCACAACACCTCATGGGAATAGACTACTATAATGGAGATAAAGAGTGAAGATGGGAACCCTCTGCTCTGGAATTCTATGATGCCTGAAGCTAGACCATCCTTGGACTCTAATTAAATGAGTGATAAATTTGTAATTTTGCTTAGGCCAATTTGGTCTGGGTTGTCTGAGAAGGTAAGGGCTATCCATATTGTTCAAGTAAGATAGCAATCATCTGAAAATATCCAAGAAGCAGCATGAGAGAAATAAGAGAGGGAACCTTTATATATGTGCAGATCAAATCTATGCACCCCTCCATACACTCATGCATTAGGTACTTATCAAACTTTTATGGAGTGTTTTTATGGAGTGCTTTCTGTATACTAGACAATGAACAAGACTTTGATATTTTAATGGTGGAAGAAAAACTTACCCACTAAGGACATATGCTATAATTCTCAACAGTGGCTATCAACTCTGCTTGCCTACTGGTCAGTTAAGGAAGTTTTTAAAAATTCCCATATCTGGGTTTCATGCCAGACGAGTTACAAAAGAATGTAATTAAAGGAATATTGGAGAGAAATTGGTATTTATTGAAGTAATTCCTGCAAGTGGCCTTTTCCATTTTACAGAAAAAGAAAATGAGGCACGGAAAGACTAAGCAATGGAGCCAAGCTCAGACCAATGAGAAGAGGCAAAGACAAGATTTGGGTCCAGGCAAGATCCAGCTTCTGCACTTCTCTAACTAATAAAAGAGGACTATAATTTGAAGAGCATTGCAATGCCTGGCAGTCATAACTTAACACCATTCTACACACTTTCAGCATTCTTGGCTTCTCTTTGCCTTCTTGGTTTTCAGTATTTCCACAGATTCTAACCTCACACACATATGTGGTTCCTTATGTATATAACTGACACATTCTACTCTGCGTCCAACTTGGAATATTCTTTCTGGAAGTCATCTGCTGCTCTTCCATTAACACTCAAGCATGAGCATAAGTCACTGTTTTCTCATCCACTTGAAGTTATGCTGGCACTCTGGGGCTGGTGGGATACTCGCTTTGTGGTCAGATGAAGTCTGACATGTCCATGTGGTCACTTGAACTTGTCTGCACTTTCAGGTAAATTGCATAACTGGTCTGAGCCCTCCTGTCTGATATCTAGCATGAGGATCACAATGTCTTTCTACTATGAAGGGAAAGACTAAACTGAAACATACTTTTAACATCCTGCTTCAGACATAGAAAACAGCCTATGGATAGTGCTATCACAATTTCTCTAGGTTTATACATTTCAATGAGGCTAAGGAAGTAAAAATATGTAATAATATTTAGAATACCCAATGCTTTCAATCACTTATTATGGGCCTGTCATTAATGTCATTGGTTTATAAAGAAACTGATTTTTTTCAACTGCTATTCCAATAAATAGCTGTATGGTGTAGATGCTTCACTTTTCCACATTGTATAACAAAAGGAGAGATACCATTTAGCTTGCCCAAAAATAGTAAAACCTTAAGGATTCCAAGCTAAGTCCTAGAACCTTCCTTTAGAGGACAATATTAACATTGCTGCTACCATCTATCAGACTTACATAGTCAATAATATTTGCATACGTTATCTCATTTCTTATTTGAAATAAGGATAGAGTTTTAGAGAGATGGTAACATTTGCCAGTGTGATAAGCCCAATCTGATAGATACATTGTGTCCTTCAAGAAGTAAAGGCTTAATAAAAAGCTCTGATTAATTAAAATTATATGTATCCCAGGGGGAAAAAAGACTTTCATTTACATATTAGAAAATCCTAACCCAAGAGTGTAGCAGGAATCCAATCAGTTTCCATTCCCATGCACTATGCTGTGAACCATTAAGCTCTCTCCGCTTGGCCAGACATGGATATCCTTTCTATTCAGAAAGCTTCCACCTCCTAGGAGTACCCACTGGGCATCTGTTTTCCAAGTCTACTCCCTTTCACAAACACCAGCTATGCATCTTTGGTTTGGGTTGGAAAGAGTTCCTATAATTCAGATTAGAAAGCTCTCACTACATTAAAATAGAAATTCTGGCAATATGTTCAAACAGGGTAATCAGCCCTAGTCTATCACATTGAATTAGTGTCAATGATAGCTTCCATGACTTGATTAATTCTCCCATTATCAGCATCTTGCTCGCCAAGTGAAAACCATTTACATATTCCTGTTGAGCATTATTCTTTAAGTTTAAAGGCACTTAAAACCAACTTTCACAATACTGACAGGCTGGAATCAATGCAGCTATTCATTGAAGAGCAAGGAACAGAGTGAATGGAGATGTGCCTTTGTGAAGTGCTCTATCTGCCCACATTCTCACAAGACTCACTGAACTCCTCCTAAGTACAGATAAGGTCTGAAACAGTGCAATTCATTGTACCACACATTAAGAAACCATGCATTTCAAATAATGCTATTCTGTCAAGATATTGATCATTATACATACTTCCTTATCATAAGTAGCTGGCACATAGAAATATTGAGATGCAAATTAAAGAATTCAACTATTCAAAGACGAGTAGGTATATCTGTTTCCTGGTAGCTGGGTAATTGACTGATAGCTGGCATCCTACAGACACAGCCCAGGGCCATTGTGACAAAGACACAATGAACAGATAGAATCTTTTTTAATGCAGTAAAGAAAGATTTTTTGCAGCCATGCTTAACATTATGTAAGAACCTCCAACATAATCAAATTTATAGTTGCACTTTGACCACATTGATATCTTATAAAAATCCTCTCATTCATAGCAGTGTAAAAAAAAAATGACCAGCTGGGCGTGGTGGCACACACCTTTAATCCCAGCACTTGGGAGACAGAGGTAGGAGGATTTCCTTGAGTTCAAGGCCACCCTGAGACTACACAGTGAATTCCAGGTCAGCCTGGACTACAGTAAGACCCTACCTTGAAAAACAAAACAAAAAAAAAAAACTTAAAAAAAATGACCAACGTATTTTCATAATATCGCCTGCTATTTTCCTTTGGTAAATTTTCAGAAGCATTTACCTACCCTTGTTTTTTTAAGAGCCATGGAAAGTCTGTAAATACCCAGGAATTGAGGGATATTGAGCATACATTTAGATTTTAGACAATAGTAAAGTGAATTTTAAAAAATTATATTAAAATACTTTTTAGTCCCAAATTCAAATGCCAGAATTTTTACTTTAACTAGTGCTAGTCTACTGTAAGCATTTAAAAATAAAATGATAGATCAATTTGACTTTTGTTTACTTTATAGACTGTTGTGAATGTCACCTAATTCTTAGCCTCCAAAGATCCCTGGAATGAAAGAAGGAGATATCTGTATGGATTTGATGAGAAAAGGAATAGAATTGAGGAGTGTAGCAATTATCTTCTCATTGACAAAACAAAATATATGTGAAGAGCAGCTTAGGGGAGGAATGAATTTATTTCTACTTATAGTTTTAACTGGAAATTTCTTCATAATGGTGAAAGTGTGGCTCAACCAGGAAGATGACTTACATCACCATATATCAACTGGGAGGTAGCTATAAGAATGAGCTCACTAGTGAATGTCCAGTAAGGCAGGACTAATAAACACACCTCCTCCAGCAAGGCTCTACCTTCCAAGGGCTCCACCAGCTGGGAATTGAGTATGAGGCTTAATCACAAACACATGAGTCTAAGAGAGACATTTTTCATTTAAACCACCATGGGGAGGAACCAAATACAGAAGGAGAGAGGGGAGGAAAAAGGAGAATATAAATGCCACTCATGAGATTCAAAAGACATTCTGAATGATAACAGCACCCTCTCTGATATGGATTAGAAGCAAGGTAGCTTTCTTTTGCAGGTAGTAAGGTAGGGACACAGGCACCAAAAAAAAAAAAAAAAAAAAAAAACATAGATGCCACCCTGCTCTGGTGAGATTAGAACTCAGTCAGATCAAAGATGGTAGGTGATAAGAAACAGTTTCCTGATTCTTCCCCCTTTCTTTCTGAGCCTGCACTCTCTTTCTGGGCCTCCTAATCTATCTAGGTCCTTCATATACACTTGAACTTGGCAGAGGCTCGTCCCTGTTGACTGTCTAATTTATAAAAAGACCTATTCAAAGTTGTCATTTGGATTTCCTGGTTTCCCTCAGGACTCCTCCTAGCTGGGAAGGGGACTCCGTCCTCAGCTTGGGAAATTTTCTGTTTTTCATCATTATTATATCAATTTTCTCTTAAAATCAATCTTTCATAGTTTACTCTTCTACATATCTGTGTTTTTCAACTCTCTGGTAATCACAAACAAGAAGTTGAAAGGCACCGGCTTGGGGAGTTCTAAGCACACCCAAAGCTCTATCCTGTAACACCTTGGTCAAGCAGGTTCCCCTTGTGACAAGACAAGGTCTTGGTGGTGTGCAATAATAAATAAATATGCCCGGTTTCATTGGGATGAGGAAAAGACAGTTGGCGTTTGGTTTGTTGGTAATTTCAGTTTGCTGCTTTTCTCAGATGATGGATCTCATCAGGACATCACAGCCCAATCCCAGCATCTTCCATGACTCCCTGGTGTTTTACCAACCTTAGTGCACAAAGCTGATTCTGTTTTGGTGAGTGTGTGTTCTATATTTCTTATAAGCATCAATGCTTATACGATGCCTGCTGCTGGTGGTTTGTGAAGCACTCAAAACACCCAAGCGTAACTTCCCCTGCTGCAGCAGGTTCACCTGCATTCTGCCCAAGTAGAACGACTTGGTTTTCCTAAACATTCTTGTGTCCAGGACTCACATTCCCATGCTTTTTCCAACGCCCTTCCCTAAAAGCACTCTCTCTCATCCATGTGTCTCCAGGAGTAACACAAAAAGATGTCTTAGATGTTCCACACTCATCTCAGGAGTAAATGGCCATTGCCATCTTCCCCAGTTCTGGTTGATCCTACTTCGGCAGGATGTTGGAAGTCTGCTCTGTCTACACTGAACTTGTGAGGGAAAAGCACGACTCCCAACCTAACTTCCTCAGCATCTGACTTTGCTAACTCAGGCTCTGTGTTTGAGGTTCCGTTCCAGCTCCAGCTTCCTTCCCCCTGCCCGCTCAGTGCAGCACACGCAGAGCATGGGGGAAATATTCATAAGATTCTATTTCATGACTCAAATCCATTGGGCCTCTCTGGTCAATTTATTTTAACAAGATACCAAAATGAAGCTGAAATGATTTCCTATCAACTGCATATCTTATTTGTAGGTCAACATTTATATGAGATTCTTGTCCTCTAGTAACTGATGAAACTAGGAAAGATTTTTTCTTTTCTTGTTATCTTTTGCCCTTAAGCTTACATATTCTTATTCAATTACATTGCTGTGCTATACTTAATGGTTACATGAGTGTGCCTCTTCTTCATGTCAATTGTGCACAATCCTGGAATACTAGAGAGGTTTTATGATAATTCCTTAGTCTCAAATATATTTCTATAGTGATTTGGTTCAAGATGTTTATTTTGACTCTTCTGAATGACATCAGACTCAGGAGCCTGCAATGCCAGAGTCAGTTTTGTCTCTTAAACATTCATCCATCTCTGCTGGCAGAAAAGAGAACAGGGCCTTCTCTTCTCTAGTCACATTCCTAAGACTAGGTAGGAGAGCTTCTTTAGCAGTGTGAGTACTTACTTGCTAAATACATTGGTGGAGCTTCTTTTTAAAGAATATCTATTCATTTATTTCAGAGCAAGAGGGAGAGAGAGAGCGAGAGAGAGAGAAAGGGAGAGAGAGAGAAAATGGGCATAACTGAACCTCTTGCTACTGCAAATAAATTCTAGAGGCATGTGCCACTTTGTGCACTTGGCTTTATGTGGGTACTAGGAAATCCAACCTGGGCCATCAGGCTTTGCAAGCAAGCACCTTTCGCCACTGATCCATCTCTCCAGCCCCACGTTTCTTTTTAAAAAATAAAATAAAATAAAACAATGATATAAGAAAAACACTTCTGTTCTTTGCTCTCTTCTTGGCATATCCTACAGCCATAGGAAAAAAGAAGTGGGTTTCAACCCCCATAATGAAGTATGTGATAGCTAATATTATGGATCACTATGGCTGGGATAAAAAAATGCCTGCACAGAGAGCAAAACACTATCTGCTTTAATGGTTGAATGTAAATCACTGATAAAGAGTTTGAACTGAGAGAAAACCTAAAGAGTAAAAGCAGTGTAAAAGTAATAGGAAATGAGGAGAAGAGGGATTGAGGAGAAAGTGATTTCAGATTTCAGCCCCTTCCTTGATGTAGATATTCGAAGTAGAATATATATATAGCAGTCACAAGCTTGACACTTTATGGAAGTCAGTACTCACAAGAAACAAATGAAAAGACATGGTTCTTTCCCTTTTGACTTTTGACTTGAGTAAAGTAAGTCCAACTTTATCAAGTTCACACAACACAAGTGGGGCAGAAGAGTTTCGTGGTATTTGGAGGTCTCAGGACTTGCAAGTCAGTTGAAACGTCCTGACAGACTTGCAAAGAGTCAATGATACTTTGATTAATTTTCATTTATGCTCCCAAAATATCAGTGTTTCCGGTCCTTAGCTAAATTATAAGGCTACGAATTTTTAACTCCTTGGCCACCAGAGGAACCAGGTATAGCAGCCTTCTGCAGTTCTTGGAGCAGCAGAGAACGCTCCTGGAAGAGTGAGCTACTGCAGCCTCAGTGCCTTCCTGGCTCATCTCCTCAGTTGTGGCTGAAGCCATGCTTGCATACAGCTCCAGCTCTCAGAGCGCCCAGATATGGGGCTGATTGTCCAAAAGGAACATTAAGGCTATTTCTGGCCCCACTCTATACACACATCTACTAACATGCCAATAAAAAATACCTTGCTGATAGCTCTAAATCTGATAGCTCTGGAAAAAGACTATCTTCCACACTTACTGTCCTTTAAGGAAGTTTCATGAGTGGTCTCTAGTGTTCTTTCCTGCTTTCTTCTTAATTCAAAAATCACAACTTGTCCTATTTCTTAAAACCTTGAAAACTGAAAGCAGCCTTCTCAAGGAATAATACCAGTGATGTCCCAGCTGCTGCTTTATGGCTCTCTTAAAAGGCTTATGTTGTGAGAAATATAATTAATGTCATTTACTTCCTTCCAAACATCCAATTGTAGATAAAAAAATCCCAAAGGGGAAAGTGAACAGCTTTCACAAAGGGGTAATTGTAGAAAAGATACACTTTTCTACAAAAATTAGTGGCTGGACAGAGTGGCTTCTGCAGAGGGTCAGGGGATGGCATTGGTATCTGTCCAGGGAGGACACACACGTTTCCCTGCCCCAATAACAGGTACATATCCATAGCAAACCAGCTACCTGAAGGAATCTGGGACACCTAGGGTGGATTTTGCATAATGTTGACATAGTGTTGTCATCATTTCAAACTCCATAGATGACATAGACATTCTTATACAAATGAACCCCAGATAAATTAGGTAATCAAGGGACTATCATGGAGACTGGATTGCCCTCATACCAAAGTGATCAAGCAAAATGTGTTTCAGATGTTGGAGTCTTTGAGATTTGAGGAATAGTTGCATAAACTTTGCTTTTTGAGCATCCTTAACCTGAAAAATCTAAAATTCAGAATCTGGAAACTTTTCCAGTATTACATCGGGGCTCAAACTGTTTTGATCTGTGATTATTTCAGAATTTTATATCAGAGACAATGGATCCTTAAAATAGTCTTTGCCATTAATGTGATTAGTCAGTCTTGCTGATGATGTGTATAGTCAGAAAAATCTCAGCCATCAGCCCTCATTGATTTTAGACCAATAATACAGCAGTTGTAGATAGGATAGTTTATTTCACTACCTCACAGCAACTCTACCACAGAGAGCAAACTGATGACTTCATTAGATTCACATTGGGTGGGGTGAGCATCCAGTATAACTCATGGTCCCAAGTATCTGTCATATAACTGATCTCAATAAGTATTTTGGGGGTTTTCTAAATTTGTCTTCAACTATCTTGACGCACTGTTCCTAAAATTTCTTTTCATACGAAATGTTGACAGCCTTATCAATCAACGGGATGTATATGCTCACAAGTGCACAGACACACGCACACACACACACAAAAAAATGATATAATATTCCAGGGTGGTTAGCTAGTAAACTGTAATTTTTTTAATTAGTTAGATTGTCCTTGGTGTCTTTTTTATTCCCTCTCAAGCCCTTCTCTTTTTGTTTTATTTTTGGATCTCCTACAGGTAAGCTAGCCATCCACTGGTATACTGCTCTTTTTTCTGGTCCTAAGTTGTTTGTATTTTGGGTTTGTAAATATTCTTCCTGCTTTGATTTCTTCTCTGAGACAGAGGGACTTTAAAAAGCCAAGTTTTAGCTATGAAAGAAGAGAATAAAAAAATCTCAATTCAAACCCAAGACAGATTTAGTGTAGATTTCTGGTAAGCTAAATTCATTTTGTTCTGTATGTGTTTTCTTAGAAAACAAAGCATTCAAGGAGGAAGGGGAAGGACGTCTGTCAAATAAGGCAGGATAGAAGTTTTTATTTTTGTTTGTTTAAATAGGCTGGCCTCAATATTGATCCTCCTGACTACCTCCTGTGTCTGACTGAAAAACTATTTTTCTCCTTTTTGTTTTTTTTTTTGTAGTGCTGGGAATTGAACTCATGGCCTTGAGAATACTCAGTGAGTGTTCTACAACCAAGCTACATCTCCAGCTCTAACACAAACATTTTGAGAAGTGGCCTAGTTTTAGAGGTTGATTCTGAAAAGGATAATTCAAGCGGTGAAGTCTCACATAGGATTTTAGATGCTATCCAGCCATCAACGCCTGGAGGATCCTCTTCTCAGAAAAGCTGGCCTTGGCTAGGTTCTTAATTTCCATCTCGGCCTCCTCTCCACCTTGCTCCCTTTCCATATGCCAATCCTCCTTTTAAAGTTTGGAGCACTAACCAAAAGCCTTTCCATCAAGTCCTTGTATGCTTGAAAACACCAGAGTTTTATAGCCAAGACCTT